>PYHW01010552.1:6555547-6625175 GCA_013186435.1 Turdus rufiventris
GTATTTATTGCTTGAAGAGATGCAGTTTACAACATCTCCATTCACCCATCTGTAATTAGCTTTCCACACTCTTCAATTTTTAGTTGTTTTTTTTGTGGAGGGTTCCCCCCCCCCTCCCCCTTCAAAAATATCCTGTGACTATTCCCTGGAGTTTTGGAATAGAACAAATATTAGCAATGCATATACTTAGACAAAGAGGTGAGGAATAAATGGCCTAGAAACCTCCATTAATAGCAATACACTGAAAAGTCTTAATATAAACATGCAGTTAAAATACATACACACAAATTGACTATGACATACATTCCAGAAAGCACCTGTGGTTGTAAGACATTACCAGATTTTTCCCAGATAGCAGCAGCAGATTACAGTAAATATGTCTGCCTCATGATGGTGTATTTTTATCATCTTCTATAGGGAGAGTATGTTATAAATACCAGGAATGTCTAGAATGTTTACTGGATTTAAAAATAGAGAAGAAAGTGCGTGATATTTAGCTGAACAGCAAAAATGTGTATTTAAGCTGAACAAGAAAATAAACAATGTATCTGAAGAGGGTTTATTTTACATTATAACCAAACAAGGCTTTCTGGTAATGTTGAGATTTTGTCAGCTTTCTAGGTTTTTTCAAATGTCTGATTATTTTGGAACTGTGGCAAAAAGCCAGTTCTCTTATAGTTATAGCTGAGGACTTCTATTTAAATATTTTCTAACCACTCT
The DNA here is from genome assembly GCA_013186435.1 of Turdus rufiventris. Taxonomy (NCBI): domain Eukaryota; kingdom Metazoa; phylum Chordata; class Aves; order Passeriformes; family Turdidae; genus Turdus; species Turdus rufiventris. The sequence goes on from PYHW01010552.1 coordinate 6,556,268, forward strand.
CACTTCTGCTTAGACTTTCATAATTTTGAGTGCTATATGTTATTTAGAGAATAACATACTTATTGTACTGTTTGTGGAGCTCTGAGTTTCCTCAGAGAGGTAGACTTTTCACAAAAGAACATTTCTTAACATTGAGGTGAAGTACCCAGGCCTTTCACTCATCCTTCTTCCTGAAGTAATCTGCCGCTGCTTCTCCTGACAATGGAGAATCCTGAAGCTTCAGTAACATGCAGGTCTCTTGAGGAACAATGGGAGCGTGTGTTTTAGTGCGTGGCTCACACACGTGGCCATGCATCTCTGTAAAGTACTTCGTGCAGTTCTACTTGAACTCTCCATGATTTTATCCACTTCCAAAGGTATTTAAGCCACTCTGCTTCTCATTTGTGAATCGAATTCTTGGAATTGTTGTATTATTTGGACATCTGTGAGAGCAGGAAATGGCCACTCTTCTACAGATTTGACAGAACTAATATCTCTGTTCCTTATGGTGAGTCCAGATTAAGTTTAGAAAAGAGCTACTAGACAGATTTTGAGAATTAAGCATTAACATCTGCAAACAATAAATTAGGGCGCACATCAAGTATAAGTATCATCAGCTTTTAGTTGCTTGGGCTGGGAAATGTAACTACTGGAAAGATGTTTTAATGGAGATACAGGAACTGTGAGACAATCCATAAACTGCTGTCTGTGGTGTAATGTGTGGAGCAGCAGAGGGTGCCAGAAAGCAACAAGTTGTGGCTTCCATTATAATTACATGAACTAGCAATGTTAGGGTGGAACAGGGATTGCGTTGTGAGTTTAGCTGCAGAAGGGAAGAAAGAATACACCCTTCTTGTAATTTTAACCACCTACATATGTTTAAAATTAAAAGAAACACTATCCAACCAATGCTTAGGCTTTTGGAGATACTGTGTGGTGCATTATGATTAGTTGACAGTACTGGTCACTCAATCATCTTTTAGCCATTGCACATACCTGGTATTTAAAAGTTTGGTCTTACAGCAAAGAGACTGCAAGACATGAGGCTAATAAAGTAACACAGAATGTCTTAGCAAGCTAGTTGTTAATTATAGACTAATGTGGCAACAAAAACTATCCTGTCTCACTACATTTAAAATTATGACACATTAGAAAGTCTTAACAACCTCTCCCTGCTCTCCTGATAGAAAGTAAAATATCAAAAATTTGTTGCTTCAAAAAGTCTGAGTTTTGTTGGCACTATTGCATTAATTCCAGAATATAATACAATTACAATGCTAGAAAATGAAGAGAAAGAATGAAAGTAGGTGCATATTGAAACTACTGTGATCTGTCCAGATGTATTTTCTCACTCTGCCCTTGATCTTTGCTGGAACAGAAGCTGCCTGCATCTGCTGTAGCTTAGTGTAAGCCTGTTTCATGGAAAGAGTGCCAAATCTGCATGATTTTACAGTGTCTTTTACATACTCAAAATTTTGGAGTTCCTTGACTTTTATGCACACTAACCCTCCTAACCTTGTGCTTTTATTTCCCCTTAATCATATCCCAAGAACAAATTCCTCTTTGAACCCTGCTGCAAATCCCTTCCACTTACAGCCTCTCCCCAATCTGCTATTGCTGGCACACGACTAGCCTGCTGCAGTGGTCCATCAGGTCACTATTCCCTCTCTGAGACTGACAACGCTGGAGTCATTTAAAAAGAACAATCGACCCTCACATTTTTTTCCTTCATTCTCCTCCTCTTACCCCAATATCTAAAGTTACTGTGTTAGGGAGTTAGAAGGTACTTCTTTGTCTGCTCTTCCAGTACATATTTATGCACTGCTGTTGTACCCACCATATATTCCATGAAATGTCAAAATGAAACATCCTGTATTTGTCAGAAAATGTCTCGTGTCCTTCACAATCATGTCCACAGCCATGGGACCAGATGGAGAGTAGTCATGGCTTTTTCAATCATTGAAATAACTGTTCTGCCAGCCTTCTGCTGTCAAGAACCCATGCATCTGACCACTCTGGAGGGGGACCAGACAGCATGAGGCACCTGAAATTCTGTGTTGGTAAGGTAATGATTTTGACAGACTTTGAGCTGGACTGATGTAAACTCTAACTATAAACATAATTACAGCTGGTGACCCTATTAGAGGCAATGCTATTAAGGTACGGATGGGTAAATTAGCTTAAATTAACTGTAGAACAAGCAAGTTATCACAAAGACTGCTTATTTCAACAGCATTAACTAATCCCTTTTCATGTAAAGGCTTTTGATCAAGTTAATTAAAATATTAGCACAATCTTCTTATTTTATTTTTTTTATGTAACTTGTCTGTTTAAATCCACTATGACCTGAAACTTAATACATAAATAGTTAGAATACACTACAACCATTTTTGTTTCAGCAGAAATAAATAGTATAAATATAAATATAGTAATCTATTTGGCAGCTATCAGATGTGCAGGAATTATTTAAAACACTCCTAGTCTGAGGAGTCTGCTGACCATACGATCAACAGATGACCACATGACATAAATCAGAGGTATACTTATTTAGAGTTGAACTTATTTTAAGTTGTCCCAGTGTCTGGATATGTATTAGTCTGGGCAGAGTTCATTTTCAGTGTCTGTCCAAGATACTTTTTTTGTTGTTGGGACAAGATTGTATTCAATGTCACAAACTGATCACGAATACATTTTGCCTTTTTGATAGTTTGTATCAGCTTAAAGCATTTCTTTATCTATGCAGTTCCTAGCAACTCCTTCAGGTGGCATCTGGACCAATACCAAAACAAAGTTCTGAAAGGTGAATGTGAACAATCTTCCTGAAAGAGAAATATATTTGCATTTTAGCTTGTAGCTTTTGGCAGTCTTTAATTCTGTAGCCATTAGATTACATTTTGTTTAGGCTTGTGTTGGTAGCTAATTAGAACCTTGTTTGGATTATTCATACCTCTTGATTCTTCAGCATTTCTTTGGAATTACAATGGGAATGTATGAATGGCTTTTTCCTCTAGGGGAAAAAATACACCACAAGAATTTTCTTTGTCCCTTGATTTCCACACTTAAGAACTGAGACCTATTTGCATGTAATAGTTCATATTATTTTTTTTTATTTTTCATAAATAGTAGTTCATGTAGTTAGGTTATTATAATCTTCTGTATTCTAACTGTGCACATAACTAGCTAGCCAGCATCCCAGCCTTGTCAGCTGTTTTGCCTGTCACACAGATTTTTCTCAATAATTCCTCCCAATAACAACTTTAAATTAGGTGTTTGTTGTTTTTCTTTTGGTAAGAGCTCTTACTTAGTTCATGGGCAGATCAGCAGTAATACTCCAGGGTAAACATATGTGCAAGGGTGTTTTCACAATTCTTGTATATATAAAGCTTCTATTTAGATTTCTTGGCATAAACAGTTTTGAAAGATTTAGATTGCTGCATTGTATGAATTAATGTATTTGAAGATATGTGCCACCTCTAAAATGCTTATTTTTTTTTTTTCAAGCAATACTGGCAGTATTTTGGAACTTTAAAACACTTGGATAACTATTAAAAAAATTATTTCCTCCTACACTTTACACTTCATTGACTACAATCGGAAGTGATGTGACAACAAGTTCTAAGGCTTCATTTTATAATTTGAGCACTTCTGATATTTCTCTTATAGCTTTTGGCTGAGAAGTCACTGTTGAGATTCCAAGCAGATATCCCACTGCCTTCTGTGGTTCCAGGTGCTCTTATTGTCCCTTACCAAGAATCTAGACACAAGATCTTATAAAAATGGGGAAAATTCTTACCACAGTTATGAGAAAAGGGCAGAGATTGGCAAGCATGAAAACTGTTTAGAAGCATGGCATGAAAATGTAAACAACATGGCCTCATATTCCTGTGTATATTATGCTAAGCATGGTTTGAAATGCAATACTCAGGTGCATGAGAAAAAGTGAAAGCCTGAATATGAGCCTTTTGTATTACCCCTGTGGATTTTAAAGACATTTGGTTTAATCTGAATGGTTTTGATAACCTGTAATGTCAAATCACTGTCAGGTTTCCTTGTATTTTTCTTTAGGGCTTAGATCAATTTGAGTAAGTAATATGAAAACTAAACATAGAGGAAAAGCAGTAACTTATGTTCTCTCATGCATATATTCCCAAGGACTTTAAGTTCCAGCTGGAGGACCAAGCCATAACATTAGTCCTAGGGAAAACTCTGGGCTGTACTTTTAGAGGTTGTTAATAACAAGTATTTTTTATCACTTTTCTTTTGATTAGCTCAATGTTCTATAAACACTGTATGTTCTATAAATTTTGTAACTATTCCCAGGATAATATGAAAAATACATCTAATTAAAAAAAACTTAGAATGTTTAAAAAATCAAAAGGCCAGATGGATAGGAGCAAACTTAGTGTCTCTCCTGCACAAGCTGTAGCATTATGACTTCTGGTGTAGTCAAGAGGGAGGGTTCAGCAAGCACGCAGTACATCTGGAAGGATTCTAGTTGCAAAGTTCAAGAGATGAAGTGAAATGCCTCATAGTTTACTTGTTTACTTATTTTTTAAAGGATTCATTTCATCACTGGTTGTACTGCCCTTATTTCTTCTAAAAGCTCCCTTTTTGAGTGAGCTGAATGAAGTTGCTATGCATTAAGTAGTGGTGAAGGAGAGAACTGGAATTCTTTCAGAGGTTTAATTAAATCTAATAAATGAAGACTCTGTTGTAGACTCTCTTTTGACCTAATGGAGAGAACCTCCTCTGTTTTAAAGAAGCGTGCTTTTTCACATTGCTCTCCATTTTTCAGAAGTTGCCAAGCTCCATAAACATTTAGACACTGGTACCTTGCTGACTCAGAAGTGTTGCATAATTTTAAAAAAAAATTGTAAAAAGGCTCACTAGAGTAGAGCATTGCTTTAGGAATCACAGTGTTTAAACAGAGTTCTTTTTATCGTTGCTTTAAAAATAGGTCCTCCCAGGGTAGTATTTATCTTCAATTTTGTGTTCTTAGTGCATGTATAAGACTCTTTCATGGTGGTGGTGGCCTCAGGCCTATAGAGATGAGAGTCCTGAAGTAGTAAGTTACTTGCAGACTCTGGAAGGATATTTTGTCCAGTCTTTTCTTTTGATCCATTCTGCTGTGCAGCCATATTTATCTTTCTAAGAAATTTTTGCAACATATTGAAATACATCCATGGTTTTCTGAGTTCAAATCCAGCACTATATTCCAGTAAAAAGTCCAAAATTTTCTTCTCACAATTTCTATTATAGTAGTGCAAAAGCACTTCAGAAATTGCTATAATTGTATTTTGTGCTTTACAATGTCTGCTGCAGAGACTACTGCATAAAAATGGGGAGAGCAAATGCAGACAAGAAACAGAAAGAAGAGTGAGCAAAAAAGTGGAGGAGCAAGCTCACACCATTATATAGATGATAAGAGTAAAATTTTGCATTCTTCTCTTATGTGGTGGAGGGTTTTTTGTGTTTGTGGATAAAGCATTTTTTTGTTTTATATGAAAATGACCAGCAGATGTTTATAATGATCTGTTTGGCCATCTGAAAATTATGATTAGGATTGTTCTTTATTTGGAATTAAAAAAAAAAAAAATGCTGATGTGTGCAGACAGAAACAAACAGTTTTCTGTATTTTCCATTACATAAATTATCTTGCATTCACTCTAAGGTTTCCAAGCACCAAGTGAGGAGCTAGGTGAAAAATGTGCATTGCCAATTGCCACTTTTGTGCTCCTGACAGGGCTGACTAATTAATGCCAGACGTGATCCTATTCCCACTGTACCATTTTCTTAAAAACAATACACACCCCAGTTCATGTTTTCACCTCAGTAGTGACCTCATACATTCTTTTATCAGCAGCTCAGTACATATGTCTGTTGAATTCTGCAAGCACTTGAGAAGTTAATTTGTTTTCACATTTCTGGGTTTACTGGTCATATTTCGTGTTTGGACTGCATGTTGGAAGAATTTGACGTGCGTGTTCCTTAATATCTGTTGGAAAAGGAAGTGGAAGCTATTTCAGTTTTAAGTAAGATTGTCATTTTTTCCTCAAAAAATAACTAATAATTAAATAACTCCAGCATCATTTCCTAAAAATTTTTGCCTGGGAGGCTTTCTACATACCAGTAGTTATTATTCTCTAAGGTAAAATTCTCCCCAAATGCCTCCAGTAAATCAGTTTTTAATTTGCATGTATGGTCTCTTATTGCAAAGTCAGTGCTTAGTTTGGCATAGTTTTCTGGAATGAAGCTACATGGTTCGCTGATAGATTTTTTTATTAAGTGCTCCGTAAATTATTCTATTGCAAATAATGTGGAGTTTGCTGCAAAAGGGTTAAGCTGAATGCTTCTGCATGTCAGTGTATTCTGCTTAACCCCCTAACATGTCCTAATTTTGATAGAAATATGGAATGTGCCTTAATCTAGGCCACATGCAACAGCAAGTCAGCAGAATGCACGAAACATCTCCCAGCAGGACTCCTAACACCTGTTTTATCTGGGTGGGTTTCCTAATTTACACCACCCATGGAAATTTGACATTACCTTCCAGTGCAGTCACAAAAAGTTATTCCAATAAGCTGCCATGGTAGGAGCTTATGGGAAATAAATTACCAGAAAATAAATAACATGATTTTTGAGAGCTTGTTTGTCACCCAATTTTCCCTTTCCTCAAATTTCCCCATTTCTACAAGGAAAACTGAGAATTCACGGCAAATTTCACTCAATCTCAGTAGTCTGTGGCCAAGGGAACTGCGTAACATGCAGCCTGCCATATAAACATCTTCCACAGAAACTGCAAATATGAAATGAAACTGCTTCCTCAAAAGAGTCATTAGAAGTTTTGCATTACTCTGGGCCACATTTCTTCCCATTGAATTTACTTTCAGATTTAGAAGAATTTGTGTGTATTTTCTGCTCTTCAAAGTGTCCTTATTATGTAGTATTAGTAAAACTTTTTTTTTATTATTACATAATAATATTTTGTATGCTTTCTTCATGAGGAATCTTGATGGAAATATAAAACTTTTTGAAAGTCTTGCTCAAAAGTGAAAATGAGTAAATATTTTAGTATGACACATTTATATGTTAACAAGAACATACCAATTTGAATATGCAAGAGACAAGAAAGCAGATCTCTGTCTGTGTTCAAACTAGTTTAAACTGCACCACATAACCAGCTTGCTTGTGATAGTTGAATTATAACACACACAAAATGATCCTATATAAGCCTATTTCACATTGTTCGCTTTTAAACCCTACTCTTAAATTTAAAAAAGGATCCTCCCTTTCAGAATACCTATGAATCACCTATTGTGGATAACATACAACAATACAGTGTAGCAAAAATGGTATGACAGTTCTGCAAGTAAAATTTCATGACAGCTTTTCACAGAAAGCAGGTGAACCAACAATAGATTGGAATCGAACACATGGCATAGCAGGTGCTTCTTATAGTGATTGAGGTTATTGATTGATATATTTACAAATAATTGAAATAAATATTACCATGTGTTATAAAAAATAAATCATAATTGCTTACTTTTAATGGATTAGATAAGTTAAATCCCACAGGACATGTACAATTATGAAGGCATTAGGGGGGTTTTATCTTTTATTTATATCACCAGTTGCACATTTTTCTAAAAAGATGAACAGAATTTCAGCTGTGCTGAACATCTGTTTTATAGTGAAGAACAGGGAACTCTCACTACTGAATATAATCTAAGTGATCATTTAAGAATTACCCAAACAGGGTTGAATGTGCAGCCTTTGAAGAATGGATAGGCAGGAGGATAAAGACATTGGACTGGGTAATCCATTTTGGTATATCAGCTTTAATCTGGATGGTGCTTTTGACCTCTTCACTTGGATCTCTTTAGATTAAGTCAACTACCAAAAATTTATTTCTGCACCCAATACTCAGCCTTAGAAAATCATAGAGCATATACACCTGTATAAAGCAAGCATGCTCATAAGTAGTGAGCAGTGTATTCCATTTTCACTGAAATGGAGCAAGTTCTTGTGGTGTTTATTTTTTGGTGAAGGAAGTATTTGACATATGCCCATTTGTACATAGTGGAAAAAACTAAATGTCCACCTGCCTAGTTTCTGAAGCCTGGTTTATCAAGCCTGGTTTTGTTAATCTGAATGATAAAACTGAGGATAAAAACATGGCACTGTAGAACAGCAGACATTTCTGATTTCTATTTCTCTGTCTTGCAACTTTTTAGTTCTTTGTTTTTAAAGACTGGCAGAACATAAATACAAACCAGTGAAACCAGCTGGGAAGAAAACTCATAAGGAGCAAAATTACAAATCAAACCGAAAATCTGGGTGTTTCCCACTCGACAAGTGAGTTGTCAACAGGCCACAATGTGTGCAATGGATGAGTCAATAACAGAAAGTGAAATAAACTTGTCCTTTTAAATCTCTGAGAACACCTATGGGGATTGCAGGCTGTGAAAACTTATACATTTGGGCAGAGAATGGTCTGTTTAGGTAGTGTGGGTATGAGGATTAATCATGGATTTGTGAGACTGTACATGACCAATTCTCTTACTGCTATTAGACATGGGAAAAACAGAGTTTAGGCCATTTCCACCTTGAAATAATTTTCAGTGTCTCCCAGAGCATTCTGTATCACTAAATCTATATGGAAAGTTTAATTCTCTTACCAACACAAACATATGCATCAAAAATTATTTTATTTACTCTTGAAGACATCTGGTTGCTTGCCTGAACCTCTGATCTTTCTAGAGCCTGAAACTGAGACAGATCACTGTCACTTCACCTACTAAATAAGCAACCAGAACTCAAAAGTTTGTGCATCTCCTTACATGAGTGACTCCTGTTAAAAACAGAAAAATAGTATCTGCTTTCTACATTCTTTAAACTTTAATAATTTTAAGCAACCTGTGAATGGTAAATATCTAGAGTCCATTTGCCATCTGTGAGGCCTAATTTTATTTGATTTTGATTGTACTAGTGCTACAGAACTTGAAGGAGAAGGCGATAAGTAACAACAATAATATGTTTTCTAGTTCTGCATTAATTTAAATCCTCCACAAATTTTATTAGTGATGAATATTCATGAAAGAGGAAGATTCAAAGGCATATCTCTGAACTCAAGTAAATACTCTGGAGACATTTAGGAAGAATGCTGGTAAAGTGAATTTGAAATACAGATATTGTGACACATACTATCTCATATCATAATATCAATCTCAAAGTAGTACTATTTATTAATTGCAATTAAAAAGAGAAAAAACCCCATAATATACGGAAGAGTTTTGTGAAGTTTCTGCTCTCTAGAAAGTGAGTATGTATGTGATTCTCTGGATTTCTGTGGAATACTATTTCCATGGATGTTCTTAATCAACCATCAGCAACATTATGAAACTTCTACAGGGAAAATCCTTTGCCAAATTTTATCAGGGAATTGGGTCACAAATCAGAATGTCAAAGCACACACATGGAACTGTGGAAGACAGTGCTGAATGAAGTGCTAACAGAAATTATTATTTTACTTTTGCTGCCAAAATAATCAAGAGTCTTTAAGAGCATATATATATATATATATAGAAACTCTATGTGGTTATAATAATTTGTTGTTGTTATAAAGGTGTCCCATTTTTCAGGAAGAATTGAGCTCAAAGTAGGCAAACAGTAACAGACTTGTGTTTCTATGTGTTCTTGTAAGCTGTATTGCCATAAACTTAATAAAAGGGAGTTAGTCAAAGCAAGATATTTTTTGAGCTTCTTAAACATAATACTGTGTTAGTCATAACTACATGTATTCTGAGCATCCCACAATTAAATTTATTTTTGGAAGTGAAGAAAGTGTCTTTCAGAAAGACAAAGGAGATGAAAACTAATCTTGACAAAAGCAAAAATAATAGGAATAAACAGACGTATTCTATGTGTTGAGTCACTGGTGAGTACATCCCACAAATGAGCTCTTCCTGTAAGTCAGCTGGGTATTTAGTACTACTGTTTATCTACATGCAAGTCCCCCAGTCTGATTTAGTGATTTATTTCTGTCAATAAATTTCAAATAGCTTTCATTCAACAGCGGATTACCCACAACTATGGAATATCATATGTATCAACATATCTCTAATATATCTTCTTTGCATGCCACCTAATCTTTTAATATCATCAGAGCTGTGACATTTCTTTTTATTTGTACATCATCATATAAACTGCATCCCCTTAAATGTCAGTGCAAAAATATATTGGAGATCACTAATATTTATGGTGTTAAGTATTCCAGGTGCTTTTTTATGATGCTATGTGTATGAATACTATTTAAAGGATCACATTTATGAAGAAAGCTTAATATATTGTAAGCATAACCCATTAGACTTAAATTAAAAAGTATCAAATGGTGTTATCTGCCTGATGATGGCCAAAAATTAATTCCTAAAATTATCATAATCTTAGCCAAGTTTACCTTTACCCACAGTGCTGGAGTTACATTTCAGAATTTGACATAATATCCTTGAGTTTTGATAAGGTGGTGATTAGGTATCAGAATTAGGGTTTTGTTACCCCTGAAAAGCAATTTCATGTAGTATTGTTTAACTTTCAACATGGTTAATTGAATAGCTGAGTGGCAAATATCGATGTGGCAATGAAGGTTTATCACAATGTTAACTTATCCTATTTATAGTTGTAAGAGTTTTTAATACTGAAGTTCTGCCATTCAATGTGCTGCTTTTATTCCACTCTTTTGAATCTTTAACATAAAATAAGAGCCTTGGCACAAAATAAAAAACAGGAATTGGTAGTGGTGGAGATCTTTATCAAGAGCAACAGTCTGATCTTGGCAATATGTACCTGTACAAGCAAATTTGCAAATTTGAGACTCCCCTCTGTCATGATATGTAAGATTTGGAATCAATCTGTATATCCTGAATTCTGTACTGTAATGAGGGATACTCTTCTGCTACAATACCTTGTAGTTCTTATGATACTGCTCACTATAATGATAAATGAGTTCTTTTTGCAGGCAAAATCCACTACAGAATTGTGGTCATATGTAAGGAGCAAAGTTTGTCTGGCGTCTATGTTGTGTTACACCACAAAATCTTCAGCTGCTGATAAATAAGCAGTAGAATTCTACACACTCAGTGTGAGCTCTAGGAGGAGTTTATCCCAATGAATAACTACTTATATAAACATGGACTTCAGGAATTCGTACCACTCTTGATTGAAACAGTACTGAGGAATGGAAGCTACTTGAAATCTCTTGGAACTTTTATAATTGCAAAATTACTCTCATCTGTGTGTGAGGTTGAAGAAAAAGTGTTTGGGGCTCCTTGGGTTTGAGTTCAAAGAATATCTGCGGTTTGCCAGGGAACGAAGTAGGTAATTAAAGCAATATTTAGAGACATACTAAGAACTTCAAAATGGGACAATTTTAAGGCTAACATTTTCTAGACAGGAGTGGAAAGAAAGTGAAAATAAACAAAAATGTATTAATGCATGTCTTGTTGAATCCGCTAAGAGTTTCTGAGAGTTGTATAGTAACTGCAGTTATTATCAGAAAACTGACTGCAAGAGTTGTTTTCTGACATTTTCAGGGTATTATGGGCCTGTGAGTTGCCACACCAAACTTGCTCAATTCACAAGTCAAAACAAGACTTTATTATAAGGCTAACAGTGCAACCCCAGTCTATTGTTTGAAAGTTGGCCACTGCTATTGCTTCATACACCCCTACCAAAAGGGTGACTTTGGACTCAGGGCGTCTGTTGCACTTCTCTTGGTGAACTCTGAAGCCAAACAGAATTTGCTTTGTAGTTCTGCAGCATACTGAGTCACTGGTGTTAGTGGTAATGATTAGTTTTTTTCTGAGAGTTTGAGACATGACTTCAAAGACACATGCTGTAAAAGTAGACACATCAAGTAACCAGGTGCTTTTTCTATAGGATATTTTTCAGTAATATATGTGAAGGTTTAGGTATTAGGCTTATTGTTTTCTGGATATTCGGTATTGCAGATAGATATTGAGATGTTTTCACATTAGAGCTTAAATATTCTCCGGTGAACTAGGTATTTATTATAACTGTGGTCTCTTGAACTACTGCGGAGGGGACACGCCCATTATCAAAAATTACTTGATTAAACTAGAATATGTGTTAGGAAATATTGTTCCAGTTATTTGAAGATGGGTGTTACTGATGTACTCTACTGATTTTTATTGCTTTTTTTTTTCCCTTTTTTCCCCTCCATTTGGCTTCCAGTACTAAATTATAGAGCAGAATTTCCCAAAAGTCCGGACCCAATGAGTTATGCAGCTAATAAGCCATAAAATCTTCATTTCTTTTCAATTTTTCAAGGCAGAAACATTTCTATTCAAAGTTTTTCTCATGTAGTTGACATTTTTTAAAGGTTGAGTGGAAGTATTCTCTTCAAGCTCACTATTTTCTCAACTGACACAGGGTTTAGCTGGAGGTCAGGGCAGAGCCAGCCTCACCACAGCCACCAGGAGTGGCACCATGCACCTTGTTCCTCCTTCCCACCTCCCCTTTCCTCTCCCAAACCACGATTTACTCAGGCTGGGGCACGCCCTCCCCTCTGCTGGCTCCTGGGCTTCTCTGGCTGTCCGGGGAGCTGGGATGACTGAGATCCCTTTGCCTTTTTGCGGGGTGAGTTCTGTGCGCGGAGCCAGCTCAGAGAAGCGCTGAAGCCCATCAACAGCAAGGCCCTCGCACCTGGGGAGGTGAGGAAGAATCTGACCTTCCTATTTTAGCTGCAGCCAGCTTGCAACTGATTTAACTGTGTCACGTCTCTAGGTCTTAACAAAATTACCTAGTTGATTTGGGTTTTTTCGTGGTGTAAAGCTACAGAAACATTTAAGAAAATGACAGTTAATCCCTGCGTTTCTGCGGTGATTGCGCTGGGTCAGAGATGGAGTAATCCCATTGATTTTAGGATGGTTATTCCACATTCTAAGCTGTGAAAATTGATGACCAAACTGATTTATGAAAACTTTATGGTAGACCCCACTTTTTTAGTAAATTTCATTAATTTAACTGCAGACTTTAAGTTATGGTTTTCTTCTGCAATTGATTCAGTAAAGAGATTATTTATCATTCACTGTTAATATTTGCATACCCTTGAAATCAAGATTTGAAAAGACTTCTTAAAATGTGTTTAGCCATATATTGTGATTTATTGTCCTTGAAAATCATACTTAAATATTTTTCAGGTATTTATAAATTTATAAATTTATACCCATGGATCAAGATGACTCTTAATACATATTTCTAGGGTCTGTAGTAAAAAGAATACTTACATCCTTTTAGCTACTACCATTTCTGGAGAACAATGTCAGAACTCTAATACAGAAAGATGACAGTAGTCAAAAACTTTCCTAGGCTAGAAAAGATACTGCCTAGGATCTTTACTATCAGAAAGATACTGAAAGTAGCTTTCATTCCTGGAATGAATTTACTCCATATGTTTTGATGGTTGAAAACCATTGACCTGAGACATTGTAAAACATGTAGACATTCAAATAAAATAACTGCATGGACTTGAGCTACTGCAGATTCATGTTTTTAGTGTTGAATATTCTTTGCTTTGTTTTTAATATTCTCCAATGATAATAGGTATTTAAAATATATTGTTAAAATTTTGTTTTATTTTTGTGGTCCCAAGTGCCCCAAAATAAATGCATCAACCTAGAAATGTATTTTAAAATCAAATCTGTTGAAGCCACTTGAAACAGAACACCTCACTGTACATTATTTTTCTGTTTTCATAGCAGCATATTTATAGACAGAGATAGTAATTTTTACGTTTATAGCTGATTATTCCTTCAGAGATCCTGGAAGGACTGGGATAATCAGTTGAGGATGATGACACAAGAACCTTTTGGAACACCCCATCTCCCTCATCTAATAGAAATAGACTCATGAAAGCAGTCTAAATCTGTGATAATTCATTTTAGAGGCAGAAGTTTTATCCTTTTATTGATCTACATTTAGGCTAAATTTTGTACCTAAAGCTCTCTGTGGTAACTGTAGATTTCTTCTAAATCACCAGAAGCCAGCACCATGTTCTTTATTAAGCAAGAACTCATCTGAGGACCATAAACAATAAATAAATTAATTTTTCTTAATAAATAATTAATTATAATAAAAAGATAATATGATATTATATGATTGATACAATATGATATTATATATAATTTATGAATTGATAAATAAATTAAATTTATTTATTGTATGACTTGAAGGAAATAATTGTGATACCATTTTAGCAGAATCCTACATCATCCCAAGCAAGTACCTTTGCTTACACTGTTGCAGGATTTTGCTTACATTTTTTAACAAACTCAGCCATTCACATCTCCAGACATATACTCAGTGTCTAATTCTCTATGGGTGCTTTCAGTGCTGCTTGTTTGTAGCATACAAAATCCAGTTTTATGTTAACTAGGTGGGTTGCTGAGTTGCCAGCATGCCATTCTGGATTGGGCATTTGTGAATTGTTTTTAAGCACCAAAGAGGACAATGAAAGCTTTATCTTGATTCCCCAATTAGCAATAATCATTCTTGCTAAACTTTGGTAAAGAGCTGCAGTATGCAATGAATGTAAAGTATTCATTCCTGGGCAGTTTTATTCTTTTTCCCCCCCTCTCCTTACATTTCTATGTTTTGTCACATAGTCTTATCCTGCTTGTTATTTCTGTTCATGTTGCAGATTGAGAATGTTGATGTCTGCCTTAGCTTTCTGGCAGCCAGAGGCGTAAATGTCCAAGGTCTTTCTGCAGAAGGTAAGAGAAACAAATAATCAGAACAAATAACAAGATTTTCTTCTGAAATCACTTGCACCTAAATACCAAGCTCCAGCTGTCTTGAACAGCATGCAAATATAGATTAGTGATAACAAGTGAGAGAGTTTCCTTTTAATTTTCCCTTGAAATTGAACCAAGAAATGCAATGTTTATGAAGCTTGAGACAATGTTTTAAAGCAATGTTTTTTCAATGGTAATAATGTTTTCATGTTACCTCCACAATATTAGATAGGCACAGAACATCCCAAGCATACTTTTTTTTTTTTTTTCACTTGTTCATATATTTGATTCAAAACAGCAAACAAGAACATAATAATCTTGCTCAGTTAAATAAACCTAGGGAAGATTATTTGTTTCAGCAAATTTATTATTAGTAGTAATGCTGTCCAGATGAGTCTGAAAATTGCAGTATTCCTTTGATGTCTTCTATTAAGTGAAAGAGTGAATGACTTTGCTGCTTCAGTTATTCTGTTGTATTAGTCACCGTGATTGCCTAACATGGTTGCAACTAAATTAATAAATATAATAAACAAAAGCATTAAAAATACCAGTTGTCTTAATTATTATGTAATACTGCCCTGTTCATGTAAGAGGTAAATTAATTAATAAAATGTATAGGTCTTTGTCCTGTAGCAAATTAATCAGTTCTGCAAGGCGCTGCACACCTTCAAAATCCCTTTGACCTCCATGGCGCCTGAAGGTAACAGGTCCAGAGACACTACCCTGTATTTTTACTTTGCTTATAGCACAACTAAAAGCTGGAAGGATTTTTTTTTTTCTACAGATGATAATTTCAGTTGAATTCTAGAAGATTCATGGAGAAAAAAATTGAAATGCTAACCACTATTAGATTTTTCAATTAACTTAGAATTACTATCTTTTAGCATCTATGATATGTACTATCTATTCACCTTGATTGTCAAATTGTGAAAAGCTCCTTAAGTGATATAAGGGAATCTTTGTCTGTACATTGTAGATGTCTTGTTGCAAGAGAACACTGAAATTTTGCAACCTTTCATTGACCTCAAGTTATTTATAACCAGAGTTTCTAGAGCAGCCTATTTTTACATTCATATAAAGTATGAATTAAATGTGTGAATATTATTAATTTATTTTATGAGGCTACTCATCATTCTTTAATACCTTGACATGTCACAAGACACATTTTCTGTTCTTCTCAAAATTCTGTGTGTGTTCTGTAATGCATTTACTCCTCCATTTGTTTTGCTTTGGAAAATAATTCTAATAGAATATAAACTTTAATTGTGTAGCTTTAAGTTCATATACTACTAAAAGCAGTACTACTACATAGGACTAAATGCAAGGACTCTGATTTAAAATGCTCATTATTCTTCAAAACTGAATTTTAACATTTAATGCTGAGTTAAAATTAATTCTGCTGTTACATAATTAGACATGAATCTGGAGTAAATACACTACTATCTTCATAATGATCTAATGATTTTCTTCAAAGTACTGCAGAGGTTTGATTTCCTTACATATACCATATTTACTATGTATAATTCTGAACAGTACAATTTTTTAGGGGGAGAAGAAATTGAGTTATCTAGTTACTACAAAGAAAAACAATCCCCTCATTTTCTGAGTGTATGTTTAGTACACATTCGAAGTTTCTGGATTTTTTGCTTGTGAGAAATCTTCTAACTTTAACTCTATTAAAAGTAGGAGAGAAGAATTTGCTGAAAGCATCCTTCTCTAAAAATATTAATATATTAACTCAAAAAGAGCAAAATTTTGAGATTAAAAAATGTTGAGTGGGATTTAACAAAGGATTGTTCTTCTGAGCATTGAATGATGCAAAGTGATAAGAATAAATAAACAAACGGGTGTCATGTACCAATGGTCTTCTCAAACCAGAGCCACTTAAAATGGATAGTTACATGGTTTTTAGGGGTGTTTTTAGGATAATTTTAAATACAGATTTTCTGTATTCCTTGACAGTGATCTTCCTTGAAACCAACATAACTGCAAACGTCATAATTGCCTAAAAATTTTGTTTTGGGAGATTTCTGCATATGTGTTGTGGTCTCATTGCTAATCAAAGATCCTGCAGCATCTTCCCAAGGAAGATGAATAAGTATGGCTGCTTAGAACAAATTAATATTTTGAAAAGTATATTCCAGTGTCCAGGATTGGGTTTGCTTTTGAACAACAGGTTGTGAGCTCAAAAACTCAAGTGTTTGGTGTCCTTAGTACATGTATTAACATTTTACCTAATCCAACATTTCACCTATTTGAAAGAAAATTAATGGTCTAAGAGACATTAAAATGACATTAATTTTGTATAAATTCAACTTGAAAGTTTCCCCAGGAAAGCTGTGTAGCACACACAGCTCAGTATTTTGATTTGCAGGGAACGCAGAATAGTTGTGGCATTACATGTCAGGTTGCAAGTCTATAGGTCTAATAAAAACCTTTCACAAGGTGGTAAGTGCCAAAGAAAATTAATAATGAGGTTATGAACGGACCTACATGCTGCAGATAATTTCATTAAAGTCTTATGAGGTCTCTTTTTTGACACTGAGATCATTTATCAGCAAAGAATAACAACATCCTTGTAAAATCTTCATCTCAGGCTGGGCAAAAGCTAAAAAAGTAATGGGAGACATAGGGATACTACTGGGGTTCACTAGAATTGTATTCACGTAGCTGTTTACCTACATTGAAGCTTAGTTTTTGTCTTTGTTATCAGTAACAGCAGTACAAAATAGAATGCTATAAAATCAGGTCAGTTGAAAGTTCAAATCATGAGTATTGCAATCATGTTTTTAAAAAGCAACCTTCCATTTATTTTCTTCTCTCATGTTTCCTGCACATCTATATGAATGGATATGTGCTCACCAACAAGAACCATTACCACACATTCTTTTTGATTCTTCCAGAAATTTTTTATTACCAATGTGCAGAATTCACCCCAAAAGTAAAAAGAGTCATTTAAGGTCATGAGGTTAGAAAGGATGTATATTTAAGACCAGAAAAAAACTCAGATTTTTCTGAATGAGCTTTGATTAGAATATTTGTCCTTTGTTGAGACAGGAGTATTAATTTCAGGTTATGTGTCCTGTTTAAGGTTGGATGTGCTCTTCTTTATGACCATGCAGAAGAGTCATCATGAAGGCATTGTGCAGATAGGTGTTTATTGCAGCACTGACACATAAAAACCCCAAAATTAGAATTAAAAAAACCTATCAGTGACACCTAAAATGTCTCTGATATCACAGGTAAATGAAGAGATATAGGACATAAACATGTATATCTATAGGTGTGTACAGACATATTTTAGTATGACTTTTACAAAACTGAAGTGTAAAACCAAAGTTTTTCACTTCCTTTTCTCTTTCTTTTTTTTTACACAGAAATAAGGAATGGAAATTTGAAAGCCATTTTAGGGCTGTTTTTCAGTTTGTCTCGGTACAAACAGCAGCAACATCATCAGCAACAGTACTACCAGTCTTTGGTGGAGCTACAGCAGCAAGTCCCTTCAACTCCAGCTGAAATCAGCCAGTCCAAAACACACCAAGATATGCAGTCAAGGTAGGATAAAAAGTTATTTTTCCCAGGTGTAAAAGCTTTTTTTTTTTTTTTTTTCCTGTTTGAAAAAGACAAAATTTTGTATAAAACTTAGGCCATGTTAAAATTTTTTAGCTATTTAAGCAGGGGTTTCAATGTGTGTTTTGGTAACAAGCCCACATTTATTGGGAGTAATGTTAAAACAAGAGCAGAGAACATGTTCTCAATTACATTTAGTTCCAATTTTAATTAATTGTAAGCCTGTCTTTTACTTTAATATTGATTTTTCTGCTCATTGCAAGATAAGAGGCTGCTAGCACACTATGTGGTTAGTATACTATTTTCATGTTTTCTTCCCATACCCAGTTCCACATGTAAATGAACAATTTCCAATAGTTAACCAAACTGATGCGGAAAAGGCACAATTAATACTTTAATTTATTATAAACTCTTTTTGTCCCCATACATTCTGGTTTTCGAGGGCCTAATTCTATTGGAACGTATTTTAAAAGGGAGAAGAAATAGCCTTAATCTAGTTATCTCTTTTAAGGAGCCAGTTTTTTGTTTAGTTTTAAGAAAGCAAAGTACTTATGAGAATAATCCAATAATTGCTGAATTACCTTGCTTTCAGACTGCATTTGAAAACATTATCTTTTCAGAAGATAATTTCTTAAAGGCCACTATAGAAGAAAGAATTTTAAACACAAATAACTGTTTAAATGGAAAAAGTATTAACAATATATATTTTATTAGGGAAGTTTGAAAAAACCCTCAACTGTAGATCTTCATGAAGAGTTTTGTCTATTGCTTTGTTGGGTTTAGTACTTGTTCCATTTTTTTATATCCTTGCTTAAAACATTTTTGTGGACTTACTGGACGACTGTATGTCTAGAATGTGGTAAGTCAATGATCTAGATTGGATTAAAAGTATCAGACTAATACATTGAGGTTCTGGTTTTCTTAACTCCATTGATATATAAATTACACTTTCATGTATAATAAACATATTTCTTCTTGAACTGACAAAGCTTTAACACTTCACCCTGATAGAAATCTGTATCTTGGAACTGGAAATGTTTTTAAAATATGTTTTGGAGGAAAGTGTTGCTAATAGCATTTTAATTATCTCATTTGATGCAAAAATTAAGGTGCACGTTTGGCTGGGGCATTATGAAATGAAATGCTGCTTTTATTTTCTCTGCGCTGAAAATTAATGTCTTTGAAGGTGTTTCCTGTGAAATACACTATTAACATGTAAACTAGGAAATTATGGTGGGGTCCTAGAAGAATCTGACCATTCTCAACATTTTCCAAAGTTGAATTTCTGCTTTATCAAGGATATTTAATATTGCTTGAGAGGCACTAACATCTTGTTATTCAGGAATTAAGTGTTCACAGCTTTAATGAAGGGAATTAAGAGTTTAGCCAGCATCCTATAAATACTTTTGGTTACTGTTTTTTTGTTTTTAATTTAGTGAAAGAACTGAAACATTTCCTTATTTTATAATTTACCCATGGTGAATTTTTAATAACAAAAATAAATAAAATTACAGCTTTCCTATTGACTGTTGCAAGGGTTTGTCCAAACAAAGCAGGTAAAGCAGATTTTTACTATTTGGATGACAGTGATTGCATGTGGTAGGCAAAGAGGTGATGAATCTTTTATTAACCTTTCCATTTTAATTTCCTGAGATCTCATGGTACTTCTGCAATTTTTCTCCTCTTCTTCTTTGGTATATTATAACATGCTTCATTAAGAAGAAAGACAATTATTCCATGTCCCAGATCCTCCACATTTATGATTTTGTGGAGTGTCATCTAAGGCTGGTGTAAAAAAATTTCAATTTCCATCAGTATGCTTTAGACCTTCCATTTTAGTTTAGGAGTTTAAAATTGTTTAATTATTTGATTAAATTTCTGTTCATAACTAGGTTTCAGATGTAAAATATTTCTGTGTAAAAAATTACTAGACCAAGATCTTATTAGACCAAGATGCCATCTTTCCTACTTCTCATGTGTAACGTGAAAGCAAGATTTTTTCTGTTTGCTTTCACATATAGTGAAGTTTGGTGCTTGTTATTATAAACTTCTGTATTGCCTGAGGGAGTATGGTTTCGTCTATCCATATATTTTTCATTTAAATCTTTAAGGATAAAGAAAGGTGTCTACTAAAAAACTTGCCCCTATATGAAATAAGTTTCTATCTTCTACCTTAAATATATCCAGTATTATGAGCTGCTAGCAAAACAAGGAGCCCTGGAACTTAGAAACAAACAGAAATAAACTTTATTTTCAATATTTTTTTTTCATTTGTCACTGTTTTGAAGTAATATAAAGAAATTTGCATAAAATAATACATCCCCTCCAAAGAAAAATGACCACATGTGAAAACAGGTTTTCCACAAATAGATGGGTATATATAAATATACACTGATGTGAATTTTCTGTGGTGGAATTACCAACACTTCTTTACATAGCAGTCATTTACTTCAATTAATTTTCTTTTCCCAAATTTGAAATATTGTTTAAAAATATTTACCAAGCACCTTTTTAGTTTAAAGGTGCTAATGAGTAAATAAAAGCTTATTTTTATAAAAAAGACAAAATATTAATTAAAAAAGAAAAGATTGCTTTGGTGAGATTTATCTTGCCTCTTGCTATCTGAAATGTGGACAGGTATCTTACATGATTCCTCAAACTGATTTCTAAGATTGCTTTCTTGTCAGGTGTGTCAGCAATAATTACAAAAGCAACCCACATAACTGAGCTGGGGGAAGTTCATGACTTAGAAAGTCCTGAAGAACTCTCAAGGCTGCTCAATGGGACATTTGAGACCTTTAGATATTTTTGGCAAAAAGTAGTTTCATAGAGATACTGAAACCTGCACATTTCACTGTATGGAGCATTTTGGAAAGTGATAAAATCTGAAGTGTATTTTAATGTAGATTCTTCGCACTGTCCATATAAAATTGTTTCCTCAATAAATAATCTGCTATCAATCAAAAATAGAGTATTTTTTTTTTCTGAAGTGCTACTGATAAAACAAGCTGTTTTACCCTTTCATATCGGTTGTTAGTCTTTACAGCTATTTATTATTACACACTCATTGTGCAGGTATGCCTTTTTTTCATTACTGTGTTGCAATTCTGAGTATGTTTTTAAAAATTCTTGATTATTTTTGTTTTTTAACATTTGTAACATAACTGTGGAAAGGTTTGGTATGCAGAAGCCTTAAGGCAGAGAATCCCTTATGGTGTATATTTTGGAAAAAATATTTGGCAAATGCACGTAACAGAGAGTAGTTTCCACTAAATTGACCTGTTGTCTTTTATTACCTAGAAATAGTTCTTTCAGGTTTTTGGAAGGAACAAGAAAAATTATCTTCTTATTATGGCAGAAACCAGATAATGAATGTAGCTGCTAACAAGTGAATGGGACACTCACCTTTTTTCAATAATGGCAAAACAATTCAAACTAATTTGAGTAAATTTTCAAGGGGATTGTGAAAATCATCTTCTTTCTCACCTGAGGAATAAAGATGTCTTTTTGATGCACTCTGTACATCAAAGTGCATTTGATATCCATGTGCTTGTATGTGTGCATACATGTAAGCAAAAGCAAAATGAATACACTGAAAAGGGTGGGCACTTTCTATAGTCTTCATACCTTTTTTTTTTTTTTTAATCTAAAATAAACAATTACATTTCATGTTGTACTTTAAGTATTTGAAACTATGTCTTAGTTTCAATTAATAACTGAGGTTATTTTAGGTTAGAATATTCTACGAGAAAAATTATTTTCTTTATTGCTTCCAGCTAACATATACTAAGCATACTGTGTATTTTCACCCTTATTTCCTGGGGGGTAAAAAGTTGTTGTGTTTTCTTTATTAAACAAATATAAAAAGATGATGTCCTTCACTTTTTCCTAGAGAAATACAGATTATACATGGGAGAGGGAAATACCTCTAAAGATGGTCAAATTACAGAGGTTGTAGCATTCAAGCCCTGCTGAAGACCATGAAAGTTTTGTCTTTTTGTGTGCAGGGCTAGCATCTCACTCTCCTAATTTAAAAGATTGGTCCTGTTGGTGATGGTGATGGTGATGGTGATGATGATGGTGGTGGTGATGATGATGATGGTGATGGTACTCATCCCCATTTCCAGATTATGATGTCCTCAGTGATGATCAATGTCTGTGATCATTACTGTGTCTGCAAGCTTCCATGTGCCACTGAAGACAAGTTACTTGGAAGTGTTGGAATTCTTTGTTAACAAAAACTGAAACAGGCACCAAATTATATTGGGACTCTACAGGTTTCATACACAGGTTGTTTTGCTAATGTAAACAAACAGAAGTCCCAGGGGCGAAGTTATAAGTAAAATATCAAAAGACTAGATGGATTCGTTTTGTTCAGAAATGGGGAATTCAGGAGACTAATTCAGAAGACTAGTTGTCCTCGTGTGACTAGGAGACAACACAGACCAGGAATGTAATTAAACCCATTTCTGGAGGAACCTCTCTTCCTAAGTGCAAAGTTTGCATGGGAGGATAATGAATCTCCTTTCACAGGTTCCTTACAAAGTTATCCAAATCTGGTCAGTGTGGCAATATTCTGACATTTCTATTCCCATATAAGCTGCCTGTGACCAACATCAGAATTGTGAAAACTGTGCACACAGAAGGCAAGCAAGATTCTTCTTGTCAAAGAGTATCATTGGCCTTTCTAGTCCTATGGCCAACAGCAACATTTCAAGTTAAATACAAAAGGAAGGAAGGAAGTTGATTCATGGTAATTGAAATTGCCTTGGAAAAGCATACTTTCTTTATGGAAAATCATAGTTTTGTACCAGTAATTATAAAAACTCTGAAATTATTAGACTATTAGTGAAAACATCTGTGGTGAATAAATTGTATCCAAAGGCAAAGAATCATTTTAGATGTGATTTCTGATTCCTTTTTAACCTAAAATTTCCTATATTCTTGCATGACTAATGGTGGGAATTGAATATTTTGAAATCTGAAGTTGGCACTTCACTCTTTCCTTATTACTTTATTGTAGTTCTGAGATTTATTTTTAAAAATACAGTGCTGGTGGCCTTATTTATATCTGTCAGTGCAGATAGATGACAACAATGGCTACATTATATTTTTATGCTTTGCTTTGGTAGTGGATTCCATTATCAGAGCAATACATCTGTGGTGATGATCTTTCAACCACCCAGACACTAAGAGAAAACACATGTGGATGAAATAAATTCTGTCTCATCTGCAGATTAGACAGAAACTGGTTTCAGTAAGCTGTCAGAAAAATTCCCCTAGATGGACAAACTATTTTATCACGTACAGGAATGATGAACACAGCTTGAGGTCCAGATGGATTTTGTTAAATTTATTAAATTAAAAGTGCACCCTGGTTTTCCTGGGCATATAAACAAAGTTAGGTAGCTGATTTCTACGGGAAGTTGCAGATATATAACTACTGCAAGGAACAGGGTTTCATGTTGCCAACTGCTCAGAAGTACTAGGGAAGAAATTAAGCATATTGGACACAGAGCTTGTGCTGTGTGAAATACAGTAATGAAAATGTAGTGGTTATGATTATGAATTGAAATAGATCCATGTCAGAATAGTGGCAATCTGCATAGCAATCTTGATTACATCACCCTGTTTAGAAAAAGGCTTTCATTTAAATATTCTGAAGGTTTAAAATATGGTTACAGCAGTCTACACCAAGTGCATTGCACTGCCATAGGCTGGAAAATGGAAAGTGTACACAGTTGTGTGTGTTTCTTGGTTAATCTATAGGAAAGTGATGAAACAAGTTCCCTTGCTGTCCTTAGCTCTTCCCATTGCTAATCGCTTGGTTTTGGTAAAGAGAAAAGGTAGGTAGCTCCTGCTTTTCCCATTATCATTATTGAATCACTGATTCTGAAGAGAAGAAAAATTAGGAAAATATTTATTTCTTCTTTCTATTCTATGTTTGCTAGTAAGAGACTAAGCAAACAAAGTGCTATTAATCTAACCTGAGGTATTTTTATATGTCTGGGAGATAATGCAGAATGAGTTTCTTAATATGATTGTTGAAGGATCTGCAGGAAGCTGACCTTCAAATGGCCCTTAGGTATTTAATTTTATTTTAACCTTTTATTTTGCCTTACATATCATCTATGGTCCCCAAAGATGCAGTCATTACAAGCCCTGAAAAGATGCAGTCATTACAAGCCCTGAAGGTTCCAAATCACAGAAACTTCAGAAAGGAAGTTCTTTCATCATATTTGTCCTGAAGTCCAAGTAAATAAAGAATTTAGTGTATCTCAGTGGCAAATTACTAACCTGTCTAATAACCTTCACGCAGAAAAGATAGAACAAAGCAGTAGTGAGAATGTATTTTCATATACTTCTTCCATGTAACCCATCCTCTCTAATAAAATATCTAATAACATTTCTTAAGCTTAAATAATTGGGTAAAGGGTATTTCAAAGTGACATTCAGGTTTTAAAATAAATGTTTTTTCTATAGTTATAACTATATATATATAACTATATATAACTATATATCACTCTAGAAGACTATAGCATGTCTAGAGAAAAAATAAAAACTGTAAATTGAAAAGCATTTTTGGTCTCTTAATAGTATTTCAGATTTTTTTAAACTGTTCATCCCCTATTTGACCACTTCACTACCAATCCTTCATAAACTGCTTGTATCTTTTACCTTCTTACATATTTCTGAGGGTTGGATCCTTCAAACTTGTCCTTTGCTGATTGGTGTCTCCCCTTGTTTGTTGCACAGAGTTTTTTCTCTTTTCAAAGTACCTGATGTATGTCTGAACACTTTCTTGAGGGACCTGTGACATGCAGTTACCCTGATTTCTTCTGTTCATAAATTACCTCTGCTCAAGAACAGTATTTTTCCCTGCCTCTTCGGCTGTTTGCAGTTCAAAATGCAACTGCTGTCTTTTCTCATTATCTGTTCTTGCAGTTTTCAAAACAGTGTTTTAAATCAGTTTTGTGGCAATTTTAATTTTGTACATTTCAGGTATTCTCCTTGTCTGGCCTGTGTCACCTTGCCGCTCATTACTTTTTATATGGAAGATTTGATGCATTTTGGCCATAATTTTCACTGTTGCTAAACCAGATCATGTAGAATTTAATGGGAAGTGTTCCATTCATT
Source organism: Turdus rufiventris (assembly GCA_013186435.1). Taxonomy (NCBI): domain Eukaryota; kingdom Metazoa; phylum Chordata; class Aves; order Passeriformes; family Turdidae; genus Turdus; species Turdus rufiventris. The sequence goes on from PYHW01010552.1 coordinate 6,581,764, forward strand.
CTTGTAGTATTTTAATCCAATCTTTTAGATATTTCCCTTTGAAGGAATAGAAGCTTTATAATGAAGTTATTTTTCCTTCAGACATTCTTTGTTGCTCTATCCTCACTCTCTACTGAGATTCATTAGATCTTCTCATTCTCTGAAAATGCAATCTGATGCAAATGTCCATACAATTATTACTTTCCCAAACCTGCACCAATTTAATTCTGGTGTCTTATGAACATTAGAGGTTGCCTATAATTATTTGTATATGGCAAATGGAATTTGAACACATGTAAAATGCAAGGGTAGCTATATTAAATTAGCACCATGTTTGTTCTCTTTTTTCCTTTTTTGTCACATGATTCTTTTTTTACCTGTTATGAAGCAAAATGTTTTTTCTTCGTTCCTATTTATTCCTTAATAAATTCCTTGATACGTGTGGCCTAGTCTTTTCCTTGCATTTTTGCATTAATTTAAGTCTTAGTTTTATATTTGTACTGTTACTTTCTTTGCTTCTGTCAATCCTTTTTATCATCTGTTATATCTAACTATTTTCTCAGACTGTGCAACAAATTTGATATTCTACATATTATGGTTTTGCAGGTGTCAGTTAATGGAAAAACATTATAGTTGGATGCTGCTGTGAAGGAGATGACTTTCTCTCTCCATTTACCAAAAATACTCCAAAATAAAAACCCATAAAAACTCCAAGGAGGCTTAGCATTTGGTAATCGTTGCCTGTGGAAAATAGATTAAATACAAGTGAAAAAAAAGGGGGGTTTTATTTATAATTCATCAGACGCACAAGAATTTACTCGTGTAAAATACTTACCGGAAGCTAACTGAACTGCTGGTAGAATCTTTTGTATTTGCTTTATATTACAAAACACTTGACCATTTTAAAGTCAATGGGGAGACCAAACAAAATGCTTACAAACATATTTTACTACTGTTAACAGAAACAGTTAACCATGTGATAATTTTTTGACTGAGGCAGTTTTGTAGCAAACCCAACCATATGTTAGGATGTGTTACGGATGTTGACTTTCTGAAAATCTGTGCAAAGATTCCAGAGAAAATTAGCATAGATTTGAAGAAGTGAAAGCATCAGCATTTCTGTCACCTCTGTTTCCATTCCCTCTAGGACAAAACTTTGTTACAGTTTTATTGTATCAAACTGTGAAGTGGAATGCTGGGCATATGTTTCCATGCAGATACTCTGATATAATTTTGTTCTAGTATAAGATCATAAATGATATGGAGATAAGGTCATAAAATGGTACAATTGTTCCCTAAGGGCCTGATCCTAGTTCTGGCAGCACACTGTTATCTACTTGTCCAATTTGTTCAGAGAAAAATAGTAAGGTTTAAAAGATGGTATTTTGGGTGTGCTACAGGTTAAGACCAGCAGCTAAATAGCACAGTGTCCTAAACCACAACAGACAGTTACTGCTAGATACCTGTTTTGTTTCTTTAATGTTTCAGTTCACATACTCCTTCATTAAATTCCACAAAATACCTGTACTACAACAATGGGTTCAAAGCTGGAAAGCTATAGTCACTATAGCAGACAATTCAACCTTATTAAAGTCTCTGTATTCTGCAGGAACATAAATATTGATGCAAAACTAGGTTCTCTGCATTTTGGTTTAGGAGTTGTGAATATTAGGAAAACACTGAAAACATAATTTAACTTGTACCTTCAAGCATGAATCATTTGGAGACAGATTGCTTGAATGAGATGCCAGAAGTTCAAAGAGCGGAAAGGAGAAATGTCCAAATAATTTAGAACAGATGACAGGGTATGAGCTAGAACTGCCTGAGCCATAGACATTTCCTCTTGTGAATGAAAAAATAAAGTGTATTTATATGTTAGATATGTGTTAGAAAATATACCTCTATCTATAAAATACACATTCATAAATAAGTTTTATATAAATGCTAAATGTTTTTATTTATTTATTTGTTTATTTATAAATAAATAAACATGTATAGGTATAAATATATGTAGATATATAGATACATACATATAGATATGGCCATATATTAATTCACAAAGACTGGGCTAAAAAGGGAAAAGAAATGTCTGAAAAATATTGTTTGTATAGAAAATCAAAATTTTTTGGTTTCTTCCTTGGTGTTCCTTCAAAGTAATTTTGAGGGATCAGGGATGTTCTACCAGCCCAAACTGTTTGGTATGGTGAGGGCTTGGAAACTTTTGTTTCCAGTGGAATTCTTCCAGGCTTGGAAGTCAAGTTTACCTTAGAATGTTACCTCTTGTGCTTTTCAACCAATAGGATGATGAGCATCCAAATAGCTTACTTAAGAAAAAAAAAAAAATTGAAATATAAAAATAAGCACAGGGCAACTGGTACCTTCTGGGTAAATTTTTATATTGAAAAATAATTCTTTTTAAACTAGTCATTTTTCAGAGAATTGTTCTAATGCAAAAGTCTTGAACCTCTCTCACACTAGACACTAAATGCACTTTAGCGTATCAACAGCATATTAAAATTCAAATACGCCAGTAAGGAAGAAAGATTTTGATTATATACTACAAAACCCTTTTGCCTTCTTGTAATTTTAACATAGTGCATAGCTGGCATTTTAGAACCACCATGTGACTCAACATTATAGGAAAATGACGGTGTGATGTAACACGATCCTTTTGATCTTTTGGAAGTCTTAATAAAAGGTATATGCTATTCAGGGTGTCACTGCATGGGTTACTTTTTGAAGACAGAGGTTAAAATATTTTTAGCTTGATTCAAGCTTTTTTTCAGGCTCATAGAAGCTTCATCTTTCAGCTTTATTTGTTAATCCACTTTCAAGGACCTGCTTCTTTTCTGACATTCTGTATGGCAACAAGGTAGAGTTTCTAGTAGTTTAGTCCAGTGTCAAACAATCTGTTGCCTTCCTTCTTCATAAAATCATAGAATGATTTAGCTTGGGAAAGACATCTAAGTTTATCAAGTCCTAGTGCTAACGCAGCACTGGCAAATCCACCACTAAAACCTGTCTCTAAGTGCCACATAAAGTCATTTAATATTGTAGCCTATATTGATTTCCTAGTCTTCTCTACACCTTTTAGGACCATTTTGTAACTGTGTCATGCCTGCAAATGAACACTCTATCAGTGTCCCATCCTGATGGAACAAGTGCATGTTCCCAGTGCAGCTGACTGTGCTGCACAGCCACGTGGCACCATGCTGCAAGTTCCTGCAGCCAATGTAGCATAATGCAGACATGGTGTTCTCCATCTGCACCTCGGGTTAGCAACATCACTGTCATTTCTCCTCAATACTACCCCAGCTACCTCTGTGCTGAACTGCCTTTCTAGGATATTTATTTATGTTTATTCTGTTCCATTCCATCACAGCAAAAGAAATTTCCTAGTTGTCACCATTTCATATCTGCTGTGCTGACTAGTGTTCCCCTGGTTTGTAAGACAAAATATTGATGACTTCCACCTGGAAGACAGGGTACATATTATTTTTTCAGAGTCCAGACTATTTCTAAGGATGTGGTAGCAGATGCCTATATGCCATTTTACCTGTTTTGGACAGCAGTTACTTTATTTCCCCTATTATTTGGATGAGGAGAGCTAAGTGTGATGTCTGGTCCTGTGTACATGGTGTAGATGATTGCTGATATGAGCATTATGACAGTGGAAAGGGTCTTGGTAGTAGACAGCTGAGAACCACAGGCCTTCGAAATCCCCCGTTCCAGCCCTCTGACAAGTAAATCCTTCCTTGTCCTGAATGCTGTGCCATTAAACTGGTACTGTCTGGTATGTTAAGATCCATTTACTGCTTTATCACAGACACATACTTACTATATCATGGTGTGGGTTTGTAAGCATTACAAATAACTTCTAAGCAAAACAGGTTTATTTTCCTGACTGACAGATACTACCCACAGACAATTATCTGGTAGTATAGAGGGCAGTAGGTAAATATTTGTTTATACATTTAGAAGAGTGGCTAGGCAAGTCTAGTCTGAAACAGCATTGCAGTTCAAATCCATAAAAGTCAGGCCAACAACTTTGCATCTATGCAGAGCTTTCATGGGCTCAGCACATCCAGAGCTAATTGACAAGGAAAACCTAAAATCATTATGAACTTGATTCACATGCTTTATGAGTTGCTAAATTTTATTTTTGCCTTTTTTTGTCACATTACTTTGGAAAATAAATTTACTCAGTCACAGTGGAAATTATGCTTTACAAATCAAGTTTTCCTGACATTGACACTTTCATCAGTGCCTGTCAAGCCTGTCTGAAAAGTTTGAAAGTAGTCTATAGGGTGATGTTTCATGAATTTGCTAGTGGATGGAGTCTCAAGTAACAGGCACAGAAGGGAAGCATTCTAGCAAGCATTATCAGATAGGTATTTTATGTATTTATTGCTATTAAAAGTCTATGGGTTAGTTTATCAGTACTGAGATTAAGGGGTTTTATTTTTCAGTTTACTTTGGAATGTGTTGTTTGAGGTAGAAATGCTATGATGCACTAAGGCACTGTAACCTACTCACTCTTTTTTTCCCATCTGACTTTCTCTGTTGATTGTACTGTGTATCATTCCACCTTTTACAGAATAAATGCACTAAGATTTTATTTGACATAAAATTTTTCTCACGAATCTCTTACTTTAGTCAACGCAGATAACCAGCTATTCATTTCTAGATTCCTTCAATTTAAATATATTGGAAAAAAAAGTATGAGAGAAAGATCTCATCAAAAGATGGGCTATTATGCCAGAAACAAACTCAGTAAAGCAACCTGTATCGCATCACATTTGCATCACAAGTCCGCACATTATTAAGAAATACAGCCATAAGTGAAGTATAATTCAATGTACTAAAAATCAAATATACAGAAATACATAAAGTTTAATTATTATGAAATTATTATAAGTAATATATTTTATTATTGTAAGTGATATTATACATTATAATATCCACAGAAGCTATGGTTATATAAAAAGCAATTTGTCAGCATTAATCTCAAGATATATGTCAGAGAATTGAATGCTGCTTTTACATATTGAATGATTCCTTTTTGCCCTCCTAAAACTAAAGTACTCTCTTTAATATCCATGATGTGCAAATATGGCATTTTTAATTGGCAGGAACAAAGGCAGCTCTGAACCTTTGCTGGGGTTTAATTTAGTAATCACATCCCATTCCAGTCTCACATTGTCCTTTGGTTTGTGCCTTCTTCGTGCCCCTTTTCAGCACTGCAGTGCTAAGGAAGGGAAGATCTTTCTTACCTGACAGCTTCTCCTATCTGGTTTACACTCAGTTCTGGCTGCTTCAGTGGACTGGCAGAAATTCCTTAACACTGTTCTGGTAGGCTTAGCACCACCAGGTGTTTCTTAAGAGTGCTGCCAGTCTATAAAGCTGGGACTAGAGCACTGTGGTACCTGCTGCTGCTCAGAAGAATTGCTGGAAGATGCAGAACTGAGAAACGAGACATCTGTGACTATCAGAATTTCTGCTTACTCAGTTGTCCATGATTTCCTTAATAATTCAAGGATTTTGATGTTGTGATTGCACCTGGCTTAGGCACCTGTCTACAGCCTTACACTGTGTGCATCTCAAAGGATGTACCTGTCTATGGAAACTGAAATTACCTGACATGAGACTGTACCTTGTCCATACATTTGACATATCCTCTATGAAAATGTCTAAAATATTAGAGGAAATTATTTGCTGTTTAGTAATGCGAAATTGTTGGGTGTCAAAAATATTAGCTCTATGGGATGGCATGTTTTCTGTTGCAGAAATGCTACTTGGATGCCTTAATAGACAAAGGTGCATTTTCCTATGGAGTTTCACAGGGAGTCTAAGCACATGCCAGGACTTTCTTATTCAGCCTCTGATTCACTACCTGCGTCATCACATACATGACCTGTGCTGCAACAGTGATAACATTTGTGGCAGGGTGCTTCCTCCATGTAGCTCTACTGTGAGGAGGGTCACCTTGCTTTAGCAGGAATTCTTCTGAGTCCAGACTGAATTTGGTATAGCAGATCTGTTCCTAAGAGCCCTACTGTGAATTCAGTCAGATTGGTGGAGAGACCTGTGGGAGTGTATTTGTGCTTAATGCTCTTCATGGAGGGAAAAAAAAATAGAAAAAGAACAATGTTTTAAAGTTCACATTCTGTGTGAGTTGAGCTATACTTCAGGAATTCAGTCACTGTGAAAATTTGCTCACTTTTCCTATTCATAAGATAATTTCTAGCAAATGAGACATTTTATAACAATATCCATTATTTCATAACCTGTTCATTGCATCTCATAAAAATCTGCATGTTTACATTGTTTCATATTGTTGTCAGTTAATTTGCATTTTCTATCCATGTTCAATTTGCATTCATTAACTCATCGTTTGCTGGTAAGTGTGTTCTTTCTATACATATTCAAAGAAATTCTTTAATTCAATTTCTCTGTTTCTTCTCATACAGTCTCACAGCCAGATATGCAACTCAGTCTAATCACAGTGGAATTGCAACCAGTCAAAAAAAGGCTTCTAGGTCAGTTAAATATCTCTAATTTATTGCTTGTTAGTGATACTCAAGCAAGTATATGCCCATTGATATTTAATCCTTTAGACTTAAGCAGACATTAAACAATGTGTAATTTTTGTTATGCGTGCAAGCTTTGGAATGATGAGCTTTGCCACCGAAAAGCCTTGTATTAATTGGATTTTGGCCAGTTGGCTGATTTGTACTATGTATTAGCAATATTTCTGGTTGTTATGTATCCTGCATCTTTGTATTTTGCATGTAAAATATTGGATGTGAAGGATTAGTTGGTGATTTTAGTGCTCTGTACTTTCTGGCTCAATTCCTGACTTTAGTCATGAGTGAAAAGAAGTTTGGGAGTCCACCCCAGTTCCCACTAGATGTTTTGCATATATAGCAAACCCACCTGAAAGTTTGAGTTCACAGAGTCAAGTTTACACAGAAGCAAAATAGAGCAGAAAAAAAGAATTACTTCCAAGACTTCTGCTCCATCGGCACACAGTCCCCATGAATGAGAGGCTTTGTTTTGGCGGTGAATTTGACAGAACTGTGTATAGGAGCTGACTTGTTTCGGATTTTGTCAGTACTTTTAGTCTGTCATTTCCATGAGCACTAAAATCTACAAGCCAGATTGTAGAAGAAAGAAGTGGAGGTCTAAAAGCTTACTCTTTTTTTTTCTAGCTTTCTTTTCTATTTTTTTTTTGGGAGGGGGATAATTAATGTGTTCATTAATTATACCTTTGCTGTACAGTTCATTGGTGAGACTAATGAACTCTGAATTGCATAATCTACAATAAAGATTGCATTTTGCAGCATAGAACACTAACACAATGTGAGTTACTGGTGATAGCTTGAAATGAGCTATACCACGGTCCAGTTGCTTTGCACCTGCATTTGTAGGTCTTCGTTTTCCTTACTGCTGATGCTCCTGTCTTGTCCACATTCAACATGTCAAAGTTAACAGTCTTATTGTCTAATACTTTAAATCTGTGGCAGTGTTTCCGAAGCCTGTTCAGAGGTATGTGACTTGTCCCTTATTTGTTATACTCTTCTTTGCATTTCCTTAGCTGCTTAACATGATTCTGCAAGAGCAATTTAAAACCTGAATTCAATTAAGAAAGTCAGCAAATGAGGTAAACTGGAAAGTGTATAGAGAAAATGACCTCATAAATAATGTGCTTATTGTGGCAAGTTCTTGAATTCTGGCATACAGGATATATGCAGAACTCTTTTGTATTTTAACAGAACAGATGAGTTTCTAGTGTTGCACATGCTTTTTCATTGCTTTTGTCATTACCTTTGACAAATGGTCTCAGGACTCTTACTGCCTGTCAAATTAGGGTAATGAGAAGGAGCAAATGGATTTTTAAGTTTGTTTTAGTGCATTCTTCAGGGAACAGAAGATCACTCGAATTCACGGGTCATGGTAAAGGTCAGCATGCGTACAGCTGCAGAGCAGAGACAGTCTGCTCTGGGCTCAGCACAGAGACTAGCAGGGCAGGCTGGTGGCCAGGATGAACCATGAAAATAACCAGTGGATTAGTTCTCTGAGGTTTAAACTGGTAAAGAAAGAGAATATGGAATTGTTTACATATGTTTACAAATGAAAATAAAATTATTTGAACATGTCTGTTATGCCAGTAGATTAAACAAACAAAAAAGTTTGGAAAAAAATCAAATGTTTTGTACTTCTTTGTGATTTTTTTTCTTCCTTCTAATGCTGTTCTTTCATAATAAAGTGAAACTAACATAATTTTATAACTCTTGTATAATTTTCACTGCCATTATTAAAATCATTCCAATAAGCAAGAAACAGAAAAGAGATGTTCTTCTATTGCAAAAGCTTATGACTGATTTGAGCAATTAGTTTTGTCTAAGAAATAGCAAAAGCAGTGGGGGTGCCCACAAAGGTGCTTCAGAAAGTTTGACATAAGCACATATTAAGGAATCACAGCACAAAACAAATTGAAAAAGATGCAGGCTTACACATACCAGAAACAACAAGAATCCACATTTTTTCCTTAGCATAGCCACATAGTAAGGGTTCAGATGGTGGCAGCAAATACTAAGAAATGAACTGGATAGTCCAAATGCATCTGTATCAGCTAGATTAATGTTTTTCATTTAAAAGGTGGAAGTATTTTAGCCACTAGCCTTCTGAAAAATAACTGAAGAAGATAAGTAAAATGCCAGATTTATGCTAAATACAGCTTGTGAAAAATTTCATAGAGTAAGAGATACAAAATATTTCTCAACTATGTATTACTGTGATTTCTAATCTATGTCTTTAATATTTCCTCTCCAAAAGCAACATATTAATAAAAGTTGATATTGCACTTCAATATTTGTTAGGGTGAATCTGTTTTAGCAATGTTAATGGCAAATGCAAAGCATCTTCTTACGTGTTTTGTGACTCTAGAAAGCATCTTTTTCCCTTTTTGTGTGCATAAGGATAAGCTTTAATTTTCATTTGTGGAGTCCAACTAATTTGAATCCTCCTGTTTGTTGTTGCTTCCTGAATTCATTGGGCTTAGTTGGTTTAAAATTGTGATCTGATATTTGCACACTGTCTCTGCTATATGTTGTATTACATATAATTAAGAGCTTTCTCACTGGTTTCTCACTGATTTTCTCACCATTCCAGGCTTCCAGGACCCTCAAGGGTGCCAGCTGCAGGCAGCAGTACCAAAGTCCAGGGAGCTTCCAATTTAAATCGGAGAAGTCAGAGCTTCAACAGCATTGACAAAAACAAGCCTCCACAATATGCAAATGGAAATGAAAAAGGTAAGGCGTTAAAGTTACTAGGTCTACTCTCTGTAACACACAAGAAGGAAATAAAAAGAACCATCCACCAGGGTCAAAGAAGAGAATGTGGTATTTAGGCTTGGTAAGGAATACCTATGCAAATTGGGGCCTGAATTAGGACTTGTGGTTCAGTTGGGATTTAAGTTCAGGTGTGAAAATTTTAGAGATGTTATATTTTATCCATCTTTGATGGAAATATCACTGGGTGACTTTTACAAAGTAAAAGTTAATCCATATTGGATAAACTATAATCTTATTCTGTATACTCTTACCCAAAGGAATACTGCCATCATTTTCAGGGGACTTGGCAGCTTAGAATCAAAATATTATATATGCATCAGAATGTTACATGTATCTATTCTTTTGGAACCTGACCTACTGTGTGTATTTAATACTGAATAAAGGATTGCAAATGAAATGAAATTTTGCAGGGATTTGGAGCAGCCATTAGGACAATAAACTGAGTACCCTGGGTCCTTCTGTTTCTCTCACCCTGACACTATTTTCTTGGAAAATGTGCCTCTTCAGGCTTTATCTCAAAAAGAAAAAAACTTTCTGAGTTGTGTAACTAATCCATCCCATTCCTCCCCTTCTTTCTCCCTTTGTGTAATGAACAGCATTTTATTCATATCTCTGGGTTAGAACCCAGTGAAAATGATACAATATACATAGTACCCGTTTGCATCCTTGGGGTCTGTGGGAGGAACAAGTATGCAGTGAATGTTCTTCATCCAAGCAACAGGCAGCTATCCAGATTTTTTTTTACAAAATTCTGATGAACACGCTTTGCCCCTAGCTGTATCTGGAGATATAAAACCATCCTTTCAATAGTTATTTCTTTATTTTTACTATCAGGATTGGATGTTTCACATAGTTCTATACTGGGTTTTATTTCATCAAGGACTTGTTTGTGTCAAGACATCCAAGCTAAAACTAGAAAAAGATCAGAGTGAAAACTGAGCACACACTGTATAGTTCACAAATACGATAGTGAAGTTATGAAGCAGGAGATGTGGCTACTTGAGTGAAGGTATGTACAGCAGTTTAGGTTTTAGAATTGCTTCATAACGTTGACATGTTTGCTACTGAAATATGTGAGAATGAAATTATTCAAGGTGAGACATTAATGTAGATAATATTCTTAGCTCATTACTTGGAAACTGTCTTTTGACTGCTAAGGCTTGCATTGCTTTGTACATTTATGTGACTTTTTGCATGATGTATTTCTTTACTTCCCCATTTCTTTACAGTAGAGAATGAAAACTTTGATGAGGTTTTTAGTGCAGTCACCACTTGCCAGATGATAAGGAGTGGCTTTTTTTATAAAGTTAATCAATTAATTTTTCATAAAATAGAAGATGTAATGCTACTTAACTACAGAATACTGTATTTGAGATGTTTCCATGTGCTCTTTTTTTTTCTATCAAAACAGCAGAATAACTGAAAAAGCATTAATTTTACATGATAATCAAAGATAAATACAAGCTTGTTTTAGGGCATAAAGCAGAAGATCATTAAAAAAAATGACTGCTGTGATGCAAGGGTAGCAAAGTGATACTCTTTCATAATATCCTAAAAGAACAGAAGAACCTGTATTTGAGTACACTGTGCTCTGCTTTTCCGAAAGAGAAAAACAACTGTACCATGCTATATTTTAAACTTAGTTGTTATAGTGACTAATTTTTTACTATTAAATGAGATTTCCAGTTACTTTTTGATATTTTAGAAAGTATTTTAGGATATTCTGTAACCTGAGATTTTTTGAATAATTTGTTTAGAAACAAACTTCGATCTTTGCAGTAGTAATAATATAAAATAATATAAACACCATCTTTTTTTAAAATAGTGTTACCATACAGTAACAAATTGATATTTCTCTACAGTGAAGCACAAATAATTGATCTTATACTTCAATTTTGCTTCCGATGCAGATGCTTGGAGCAATATAACTTTACCAGCTTTTTTGGAATAGATGCACCATTGATATGCCCTAATTTCTAAAACAGAGAGATCACTTGTGCTAAGTAAATAGCTGTTAGATATTGAGACCATCAAACCCCTTCAAGGACAGACCACTGTCATTACATTTTTCTCTGCTGTACACCTTCCTGTATGTGCAATGAGCAGACCTCAGAAAATATATGCAGCATAAGATTTTTTTTTTTAATCCAGTTGTAAACAGTACTTGCAATCCGTTCCTGTGTATCATGGTCACTTGGTCACAGTGGGGACTGGATGTGTAGCCACAGAGTTAAAAGAATCCTGAAGGTGATCCAAAAGATGTGATACCAGCCTCTTATTTAGTATTCCATTATTTAGTCTCTCATTGATATGATCTCCTTTGAATGTTGCTTAGGGAGTAGTTCAACTTTGTAAGAAACCTGGCACCCCTGAGCAAATGCAGGTTTGCTCTTTACTAAGCAGAGCAGTTTTCACCGGCAGATCCAGGTAACGGTGTATAGCTGTGGTTAAGTCTGAAACACAGAATGCACCAAAACATTAAACAAGCCATTAGCTGAAACTTGTTTGTGGAACTTTAGTGCGATTCTTTTTTTTTTTTTTCCCCAGACTTTGGACCTTATGGATCAATTTCAAAGAACATGCCTGCTTTTTAGACGTCAGATTTATCTGCCTGTGGTGTAATAACATAAAGATAGAAATAAAACTAGGAAAATTAAACTATTTAAATGAAATAATTATTCAGCATGTTAATAAGGTGGAAAAACAGTGCATTTTGAGTACAGCAATGAAACAATGTTCTAATTCATGGCCCATTTTTAAAACATATCTTTACTCCTCAGATCGTGGAAACAGTGCATTTGAACACTGATGAAGGTCTCTATGTCATGGAGCTGTACTTCCAGCTTTTCAATATAATTTAGTGATCTAAGATGGTGTTTCTGTTTTCTCAAAACCCAGTTTTAACGGTATTTGTTATTTTGCCCATATGAACTCTGAGAAACTCTGCCCTAGAACTCTGTTGTCTGATGGCGCCAATGCAAATTGTTTATCTCTGGGCAGTATGTACACCTACAGCTAATTTGTGTATGTTTCTTCTGTTGCCACTGTTTTTCCTGTTGTCCCTGGTGGTGTTCTCCTCTTGTGCTGATAAGCTACTTTCTCATGGATAGCTAGAAAAGGAGAGTTGAACAAACTGAATTATTTTAATCTTGCTAGATAAACACCCCCTCCCCCGGCTTTTCCAACATTCTTATAGCAACACCTTGCAACTCTTCCATTTCCTACTACCCTTTTTTATAGTGACTGACTAAAAATTGATAATCTGGACACCTGCCTGCTACAGAATACTTAGATTATCACAAGTAATTTTGCTGCAGTGAAGGAGATGTTGTTAAGAGGTTGTCTTCTCCAGCAGTACAAAACACAGTAAAGGTCACAGATGAGAAGGCAAAAGAGGTTGGTTGTGTACTGGGCCCAAGTTCAGCTCTTCACATGTCCTTTATTTGTTCAATAGCCTATGAAAAGTGGATTTGAAACTGTCCATTCGATCATCACGGTCTTGCTGGGTTATGATAGAAATTTCTCTTTTTGCACTGCACATCTGAGGATCCTGTGTTTCTGCTGTGCTTTTACAGCAGAGGCTGAGCTCTGAAGCACTGAGCTCTCAAGCAGAATGCAAAACTGTTTTCACCAGAAACTGACTGTGCATCTCAGGAATGAGGCTAAGCCCAAAACAGAAGACTGAATTGTTGTAAAATTTAGTTTACAGAAATAAGAAATCCTTTTCATAGATTGTGTTCATTCTGTCCCAAAATCACCACAAGGTGGGGACAGGTTTCATGTAATGAGCAGCTAACGCCAAGCCAAATTGAATACACTGAAAGCAGTTAATTGTGTTCAGCTTCAAGAAATGCATTTGTGCTGGAGGTGGGGGGGGGAATAATCTTTTAATTCCACATCTTTAAACACCCAGACAGGTTGTCAATATTTCTTGAGAGCATGCAGTTCACATTCCTTGCAGAAATATTAAGGATGACCTTTAAATTGAAGATTAATGACAAGCTAAAGTTCTCCGTAATTTTTTGTTCCTGTTTATGATTTTTGACATGGGGATGAAATAAATACCAGTGGGTCCAGGAACATGTTTTTTTTTTGCTATGTATGTAGCATAACAAGCTGCTGATGAAAAAGTAAATAGTCTTCTTTTTACAATTTTCCCCTCAATGAGTTCAATATTATCCAGCTGGAAAGATGGCAAGGCAGGCATTCTTTTTAACCAGAACACTTTTCTTTTCTTTATTATTTTCTTGTAGTAAAGCTAATAGCCTGAAGCCATAAATATATAACATAACTAATACAACAGAATGTAGTGGCATCCCACTGTTCACAGATTGTTACATTTATTCTGCATTAGCTTTGCATGTTCGTATGGTGAATTGTTCTGCTGCAAAACGATTGGTATAGCTTAAGACCCCAATCCTCCTGTGTATTTAGAGCTAGCTTAGTGCAAGGCAAGATGTGTGCAAGTGCACACCCATTTTGAGCTATCAGCCCTGTGGCTGATTCCTGTTATAAATCAAGAAAGCCTGAGGGCTGCAGTAATTTCCAACAGCTGTGGTTGGCCCCAGGCTCTCTCACAGCATTTGGGGCTCACTAGACAAGAACAGAGGCCCAGCTGTAATTCCTGCCTTGGTCCCAAGGAATCAGCTATGCAGCTGCCCACCAAAGGTCCTCCATGGTGCAATCTGGAGCCCAGGAAACATGCTATAACTCTGACTGTCACAAAAACTACTCTGAAGCAAGCTTTACCAGTTAATGTTTTCATGCTTAGAACAGGATTCGTCAGAACTGATTGAAACCTTTTGTGACGGTGGAATGAGCTCATTTACAGAATCACAGAATGGGTCAGGTTGGAAGGGACCACAGTGGGTCATCTGGCCCAACTCCCTACTCAAGCAGGGTCATCTCACAACACATTGAACATGGGTTTATCCAGATGGTTTTTAGTATCTCCAGTGAGGCAGACCTCATAATCTCTCTGGGCAATCTGTTCCAGTTCTGTCACCCACACAGTAAAGAACCTCTTCCACATTTTCAGGTGGAACTTCATGTGCATCAGGATCTTCCTGTTGTCTCTTATCTGATTTCTGGCACCTCTGAGAAAAGCCTGACTTGACACCCTCCCTCTAGATACTTCTATACCTTGATGAGGTCCCCTCTCGCTCATCTCCTCTGGAAGCTGAATAAGGCCAACTCTCCGAGCCTATTCTTGCAGGAAAGATGCTCCAGTCCCTTCATCATCTTTGTCACCAATGTAGCACTGTGGAATTTGCATACCAGGCTGAGGAGCACACAAAAGATGCTGAGTAGATGGAATTATATAGCATGTATTAAAGTGAAGATGATTGGGTTAACGGAACTATGTGTTAATACAGTTAAGCAAGTAAAAATGTTACATGTTGTCATGTTACTTTTGTTCAGATTTTTAAAAAATATTTTTGAACTAGAACTTCCTAATGCTACTCAAAGGAAAAACAGCTTCATTTTCAATATTCTCAAAATCCTGCCTTTCCTGAATGTAGTAGAAGCCTTCAGACTTCCATATGGGTAGTTGAACCTTCACTTGAGGTTTAAAGATGAGACTGTAAAAATGAAAATACTTCATAATTTCATACTCTGCGCTGAAGGGAAGACTGCCCTCAGCATTCTCATCTATGATATTATTCAGAAAGGTGGGCCCCAAGTAACGACATAGTGTGCGTATATGCAAAGCTTTCTTTTTGTCATTACACAAACTAAATTTGCATTGCATGTTTCATGGGTTTTTTGTGGTACAGAATTAAATATACTATAGACCAACTTACATCTAATTCCCAATACTGAATGTCACAGCAAGATACATCTACTAAAAAATATATGTCAACTGCTGAAATAGCTATGTACCGCATGATTTGATTGCCATTACCCCTTCATTTCTCTGGTGTTTCAGAATGGTGGTGTTTATATACTCAGGTATGTCTTGGGAATCTGAACTTCACACAGAAGAACCTAACCCTTTCACACATCTGTTTTGGTTAATGAGGCTAGATGACAAAAATCACAGCTATTAATCGGCATGGTTTGATTACCGCAGAAAGAGCTTTGTTCTCATTCATTCTGAAGATCCACTGAAGTTCCTGGATAATGCAAGTGTAGTGAATGTGCCAGAGCCTTCCATACCTTACCTGAGTTTAGAGCCAAACCAACTATCATTGCTCTACCCATGCAGATGATATATCAATGTAACTTTCAAGTACTGACACTGGTGGAACTGTTGATAAAATTTTTTCCTACCTATAAAAGTGTACTGGGATAAGTTCCTGAAGTGAGCTGCTAAGTATTGTTAACAGTACTTAAATCTAAAAAATATATTGTCACTAGCCTTTTATGGCTATTGATTTTATCAATTTAATTTTAGTATTACTGAGTCCTTCTCTTTCCTAAAACCTTAGCTTTCTAGCACATATTTTTCTTTCACTAAACATCAAACTCCTCTTTGTCCAGTTTGTTTTTCTGACATAATTATAGCATTCTTTTTTTTTCTCTTCTTCAGTGTTTTGTTAAGAACAAGTGATTGGAAGATCTTATTACAGATAAAAAGGAAAATCTTAACTTGAAAGGTTTGGTCTGCATAATGAAATTGGGTAATGAAGGTGTTTCTGAGGCTTTCTTGGACTTGTGAAAGTATCAAACACCATGATAATGGAAGAAAGAAAGGCATATTGTATTAGCATCCTTCGTGTTCCATGCACATATAAATTATGTTTATTCTAGATCACATGTGTGTTTTAAATGCCAGGGGAGTATGACATCACCTTCAAGCATGAGATGGGAGACTAACTATACCACTATGGTTTTTTCTGTTTCTTAAACAGATTCACCAAAAGGCCCTCACCCCTCTGCAGGCATGAATGGAAATGTGCAGCATCCCACCAGCACTGGGCAGCAGCAGGTCTCTGCCATACCCTCTCCAAGTGCCAGCAAGCCTTGGCGCAGCAAATCCATGAATGTCAAACACAGCGCGACCTCTACCATGCTGTCTGTGAAGCAGCCCAGCCCCGCAACCTCCCCTACTCCAACTTCAGACAGGCTCAAGCCACCCCCTTCTGAAGGTGTGAAGCCCCCTTCATCTGGACAAAAATCTATGCTGGAAAAATTCAAGCTGGTTAATGCTAGGACTGCTCTGAGACCTCCATTGTCACTGAGCTCAGGACCCAGTGACAGTGGGAGAGAGGATGACAACTTTTCAGAGTGTGGTGAAGTGGATGTCTTAAGTGGTGGGGTGAACAGTGGCGGCTCCACAAGTAGCAGTCCCAAAGTATCACCGAAGTTAACCCCTCCGAAAGCTGGCAGCAAAAATCTCAGCAATAAAAAGTCTTTGCTACAGCCAAAGGAAAAAGAGGAAAAGAACAGGGACAAAAACAAAGTTTGCACTGAGAAAGCAGTCAAGGAAGAGAAGGATCAGGTCATTGAATCATCTACAAAAAAGAGCTCAAAAATTGCAAGCTTAATTCCAAAGGGAAGCAAGACAACAGCAGCCAAGAAAGAAAGCTTAATATCATCTTCTAGTGGGATCCCAAAACCTGGATCAAAGGTGCCAACAGCAAAGCAGAGCACTTCCTCTGCATGCACAGGGAGTAAGGAGGTTGAAAAACTGAGGACTACAAAAGGAAACCAGTCCCAGTCAACACCAAAATCTCAGCTTAGTGAGAAGGCTTCTCCTTCCTCTGGTCTTGCTTCTTCTGAAGGGAAAGAACCAAGTGCTGCTGTCACCCCAGGATCCTCTGTGGGTCTGTCTGCCTCGATGGCTACAGGCAGTGGCCAAGGCACAGGAAATGGTGTAGTCCAGCTTCCTCAGCAACAGCAATACAGCCACCCCAACACTGCCACGGTAGCTCCTTTCATTTATAGGTAAGATCATGAAGGAAAATTGGGGCTTGTGCTACAATTTAGGAAAGAGAGATAAAATGAATAAAGTAATGGTGGATCACGCTCTTATCCCCCAGTTCTGTCACAGCATCAGGCAAATGTTTTCCTAATATTATTTTTAATTAATATTACTGTATGAACAATTTCTTACAAGAGCTCTGAGTCTTTACCTTGTACAAAAGCAATCCACTGCAAATATTTGTTATTTAATATTTGGGGTGTTTTGATTCGAAATACAGATCATGTGGTACATTCTCTGTGCTGCTTTTGAAAGGTCACAGCTGAGTCAGGTTTCTAGTGTGAATATTCTTGTTTGCATTCTAAGAAGCTCAACATCTATTTGCTGATACTCAATAATATTTACTTAGAATTCACCATTATTTTTAAATATCATAAAATAAACTCCTGATGTTTTCAGAATGTGTAACAGTACTGGTGGATATCTGAGGAAAAAACATATACAAACTTCTACAAGTATTCAAAAATATTTCAACAGTTTGTGTAGACAGAAAAGGTTGCTGTTTGCACTTATTTTCCTGTTTAGTTTTCTACATGAAATAGGTGTAGATTAACTCCTTGCAGGCAGTTTATTTTTACAGGCAATAGTAACTCTTCAGAGGGCCAAGGCTCTGAAAAAGAAGAAGAAACAGTTAAATTCTCTGAATTTATTTTACTATATGATAGAACAGTCAAAGAGAAGCTGGAAGATTCATTGTTGTGCAATTCAGAAGACAGAAAAAGTGTAGGAAGATTGACAGGCTGATTTGAATAATGTTTTCAGATGTCAGCTGTTGGAGGGCTTTAGTTACAGTTGTGGGTAAAGTTGACATCTGATAAAATGACATTATTAAGCAAAATATACTGCCAGTTTTTGTTAGTGACTAGTACTCCAGATAATCTTGGCTAAAGATTAAAGAGGTGATGAAGTAGGCTCTGAGGAAGTATATATATCATTACACACAACTACACATAGCTTCAAAACCAATCTGGATGACTGATAAATTCAGAAAATCATATGGGAGGAAGAAAAGGCTCAGTATGGGTTATATTTATTCTAATATGGAGTGCTGCCTCTTGAGTTTCAATTACGTCTATCACTGGATGCACTTAATATGCATGTGGCTATCTGCAATAACCTCGGGGGTACAAAGGATTTGTAGTGTGGTACATGGGACATATGTGTAGGGTGCATATATAAGGAGAAAGAAAAAGGAGCTATACTTTGCCTTCAGATGTATGTGCTGCTTAATCTATTTTACTAAATATTGATGCCAGTTCATTGCATGATGGAGATGTCTTAGTTTTAAGTTTCATGTTGAAGCAGAATGGATTTTGAATTTTAAAGGGTGATAGAAGCATGCATTTTACAGTAATATTTCTCATTAATAATTGTCTCTTTACTTCAAACAAACAGCAAAGGAGACTGTATTTGAAGTTAAATCTCACATGAAAATAAAATTCTCAGAGCCAGTGTCTGATCTCAAAATAAACTCAGAGTAAAAGACCGACTTTGATGAGGTTTCTTCAATATGTATCTCTCTAACTGAGTACAGAATATGACTAAAAAATACACAGTAACTAATTTTCTTTAGAATCTCGAGGGCTTTGTAATACCACACAATGATTTAATAGAAAAATATAACCAAGGATACAATATCCACATTTTCAAAGTCAGCGTATTTATTTTTGTGGATATATGGTAAGTGGAAATGAGCAAGAGCTGGGGTATTATATTTAGATATTTTTTTTCTTCAACGTAATTTGTTTCAAAGCAGTCACCACAATTAATACATGGAATTTTCAGGTGTACTTTTTAACAGCTTTAAAACCATTACTATCATTTAGACTAAAACGGTTTTCTTCCCCAGCTGCAAGGAATATCTAATCTCTGTGAGTTCGTATTTCAGTCCTTGTAAAAAATGTCAATAAAATTTGTTAAAAATATAGTGCTTTTTATCCAGAGTTCTGCAGAATCTTTTAATATACTTGTGTCCTCTATTTAGACCATTAGCACGAGCATAAGTAAGCTAGTGCTTTTTTGATTAGTTGCTGATACCTAAAGATACCACATATTTTGAAATATTTTTTTGTTAACCAAGAGGATATTACTGTAGATTTGTGAGGAAAAGGAGGTGTTCCAAGGAGTTTTTTTTGAGACTGCCATGTATTTTCCTGAAGTATTGCAAACCTATAATAGTTATTAATAATCATGTTTTCAAGAAGTCTATATTTTTATTAAAGGACAGTAAATAGAAAATACTGTTTTACTGGGAGGTTCTTAAGTGGGATATTGCACTATTTGTAGTCTTGGTGCTTTGCCATATCTGATATCACATTGTATTTTTTTTTCCTCCTAAACACCTGACATCAAAATTCATATGGGATTATAACTTCTCTTCAAAGATTAGCAGCAACAGTCAGAGTTGCATTTGAGATTATCTAAACTGCTATAATTTAAATTCTTCCATTCTACCAGAAAGTGATTATTTATTTTTAAATATGGCTGTGAATATATTATTTACAGTCCCATATATGTCCCCTCTGAAGGGGGGGAAATGCAGGGTCCACCTAATTTAAAACTGAAGAAGATGTAATTTATTTGCCAGAAAGCTTCATAACAGAGATATAGTACAAAGGTATAAGAGGCTGCAGTGTTACTTAAAGTACATCAGCCACTACTTAAAATTACACATTCTTCTACTCAGAATTGTAGGAGGCTGGAAATTTTGCCATTTTCCTGAGTCCCTTAAACTTATATTGAAATTGGCCTTAGAATTCAGCTGTCTTCCTAGTATTGCTTAAATTTCAAATGGAGAAGAGTAACACAGAAGTTTAGTACTTACTAGGCTACTGTGCAGACTGGAGGAAAAAGGCACATTAATGACAAAAAAATAAATCCTACTGAATTTCAGTAGCTGTAACTGGATGGATGTACTGCACTTCAGCTTTATTTTATTAACTCCTCCAGTATCCAGTGTAGGGGCTCAGTTGGCTTTTTTCCCATGGCTGAGATGTACAATCTAAAGCTCTCAAATCCCAGGGCCTGTGTTGCTCAGGAATTGCTTACTGCCTGAAATGCTGAAAATATAGAAAATGCTGCTGAGAATTAGCTGACCACTCATCTTCCCAAGCTGTACTTCTATGTTGTGCATTGATTAAATTTCCATTTTTCAGCTAAGTTTTAGTTTGATGATAGCAACATCTGGAAGAAGTTTCAGCAGCGTCTGAATTGTAGTCTTGGAGAGATATTCTTTCACTATTAATGCTGGACTACAAACATCAGTTTGGCACTTCTTTTGTCCCTGCAAAGTAAGAAACTAGTAACTTCAGCTACTTCATATGTTGGTACAGAGAAGATGTTGCTGGACTCTTCTCTGAAATGCAAAGGATAGGATAAAAGGATAAGCGGTAACACATGCAAGTTACAGCAAGGGAGGTACTGATCGAAAGTTTAAAAAATATGGTTTTAATTTGAGGGTGGTGAAACACTTGGTGCAGTCTGTGGAGTGAAGCTGTGGAATCTCTGTCCTTGGGCATGTCCAGGATCCAACAAATTAAGGCTCTGAGCAACTTAATGTGACCAGACCCTCTTTAAGAAAGTCGTTGGCCCAGATGGGACCTAGAACATCTTTGTGATCTAAATTAGTTTGTGATTCTGTAAGGACTAAGTATACAATAGATAGGGCAGAAAAAGGACATATAAGTGTAATAAATAAACATGTTACTGGTTACTAAAACTTTCTTCCCAATTCCTTTAATAAGTGGTGATTAACACGATTCTTGCACTAGGCCATAGCTTGAAAGGTGAGCAGGAGGTTCAGAGCAGTGACAGATGGGGAGGAGGATATAATCTGCTTGTATCTCTGGAAGTACAGTGAAATTCAATTCCAAATGCCTATTCAGGATGTTTTTTATACAGGCTTATGGGAAAAAATGATTCTACTCTTCAAGGGTCTTGCAACTATAACATGTGCAGGGTTTCTTGAAGCTATATTGATGTCCATTTTTAATGATCAGAAGCTACTTCTCTGTCATGGATTGTGGAGTTGAAACTTAGTTTACAGAAAAAAAACATTCTGTCAGTTAATTGCATTTTTTAATACTAGATTATGTTGTTAAACATACGTTCTGCAATGAAGTGAGGACTCAAAGTCATGCTACAGTGCTTTATTAATTCCTATTATTTACATTGCTGCTGTGAAAATAAAGCAACATTCACTACCAAAGTTTTGCAGTTGCAGATAGTGCTAAAGATTGCCATTCGCCAATTTTACTTGTAACAAATGCATGGTCTTTAGACAAATCCTCACATTTTTCCATGATTGATTTTTAAGTAATTGTGCAAAAGTTTCCATTGTAGAGGTGCTAGTTTAAGAGACGGGATGAAGGATAATAAGTGAAGAAATCATTATAAACACATATTTTATTAACTGTCTTTTGACTGGAAAATGTGTTTTCCTTCTCTTTGATTGCTCTTTTAAAATATGTGTGGGAATAATCCCATCCCTTTCCTTCTGTTTTGTGAGACTAAACCAAATAATCTCTTTCTGGTTTGGGGTTTGGGGTTTGGTTTTTTTTGGTTGTTTTTTATTCCATCCAGAAGGGTTTCTTCTTCCCCATGAGCATCCTAGTAGCCCTTCCTTGCATCTGTTCCCCATTTAACTCACAGTTCTTGAACATGAGTGATCTAACTGCTCATATTGCAGACGTGGTCCTGCCAGTCTGTTACACTGACAGTGATACACATTCAAGACAGCTGCATCTCAGAGAGCTGCTGGAAAAACGCCATCATATTCATCTGATATCTTTTGGAATGTCAACTAAAAAGCAAACAAATCTTTGATGTTATCTGTGTTTATCTAAAGTTGGCTGTTTTGTTAGAGACAGGAAATTACTCACTGTTTTAGAGACCACTTATTAAGTAGTGTTTCAAATTCTGTTCTTAATTACCCCATACAGGCTCATTCTAATCAGAATGAATAAGCTTGTGCAGGTCTGACTGAAAGAAGGATTTGTCCCATTAAGTGAGTTGCAACCCAGTGGCGTCGAGCAGTAGAGTTACAAGGCCCTGTACCTGACCCCATCCGTGCACTCGGCTGCAGGCGCGGGTTGTCTTGAAGGGGCACATGCATTCATGCCGCACAGTGGCCACGACACTGGAGGCTCAGTTGTACCCGAGTCCAAGAGAGGCAGGACTCTCAGTGGGTTTCTCGCTTCCGCGAACCGCATGACCGTGTGGCGTGGGCACGGCGACGTCCAATTCCATCTTTCAAACTTGGACGAAATTACCGATTTCGACCCTGGTGGACGGGTCACCGTTACTTAACCCAGAAAAGGTGCAGAAACGCTAGTCTCTGCTCAAAAAATAGGTAGCATGTAACTCAGCGTGTTAGGGATAAATATATGCTCTCATTGCCATGATTAAAATAGAAACACACTGTCCCGTTTTCATGAAAGTTGCCTAAATTAACCTGCAGTATTGATGCACAGCACTGGAAGAGATATCACTGGGCTGGCTAAACTGAAATTCTGGCTGACTAAACTGAAATTCTTTTCCCTTTTCTTTATATCAAGAGATGTGCAAGAATTTAATTATTTTTAAGGCAGTGGGCTGTGAATAGGTAGAGTATAGAGGATAATTCATTAAGGCTGGCATGCAAGGTTAATGAGAGGATCACTTAATTTGCTGTTTACTTGCTTCAAGCTTAATCTGTGCTGCAGTCCTGCAATGATCACTTGAGTCATTCATAGGATTAATATGTCCCAGAGAAAGACATTAAAGCCAGAAGTATAGAAGAAAAATCTCACAAATTCATTTCCCATTAAAAAAAAATAAAATAGAAGAGTCATTTATATTATTGGTCCAGTGTATTGCAACCCACAACAGGCCCACAGCAGCGCAACTTGAGGTTTTGGTACTCAGTGTGTACCTGGGCCTCCTTGTTTCCCAAGAGCCCCAAAATCCTACATAATTTTACTTGGAAATCTTTCACACCTAGTCTTTCACCATTCTCAGTGCATCTGTGCTAAGCTCCACTCCAGAGAAAATCAGGGCCTTGACCATGGTGCATGAAAAGGCCGGACTGGTGTGTAAGAGCTGGCAGCCAGCAACCCCCTTGAAACCTCAATGAAAAAGGACTGTTTGTGAGACCTGTTCCCTCCTTGTATCTCCATCACAGCTGCCCAAGGGCCAGTGCTTTCTAGTCCCTCTGTACCACAACAATTAACCAGTTGTCTCAAGAAAGCAGAACTTAGGTTGCTGTGAAATCTATAGTCCTCCATGAGATTTCTGTTGTTTCCTCAGACAATTAAAATTTTAATGATTTAAGGCCCTTTGAGAAAGCAAGCAGGATTATGGAATTTCAGAGTTAATTTCATTCACAGAGGGATACAGTGAGCTCTTTTATTACTTAAGAGATTCTCCTCTCAAGCATCAAATGTAAAACTTGATTCAAGGTTGGCAGGACATAGTTAACCTTGCAACATTTGCTGAGCTTGTGTTTCCATTAGTGTGTGACAGAAAAGAACTAAAAGTAGTTTTTTATAGAGCAGTTGTCTGCTTCCAGTATCTCAAAAGTACAGAAATTGATAAGAAAACAGTTTCATCACACAGATGTTTGTTTTTTAAATTTAGTTGGTCATTGGAAACACTTTATGGTGAATTTTGAAAATTGAACTATAAATGTCACATTTTAAAATTAGGATATAAATATTTCACTAGTCTTTTAATAAATCATAAGAGTCCAATTCATGTCAGGAAAGCTGGAAGAACTTAAGCTCTAAGTGAAGATGTTTTAAAATTTTATATCAAAAGGTGGCTATTATATCTTTAGATGTATTCTTTTACTGTATACATATGGTGGTACATGTTGCAGTTTGATGACATCATCATTCAGTAGTTCCAGAGTAAGGTAGATTCTACAGCTGTTCTTAATAAGAGGCAATAGGTGTGAGATATTTTTTATTATAATCAGTGTGGTCATGTATTTCTTGCTTTTTATCTTAATATAAGAGAAAGTAACGGTATTCAACAAGGGGTTCCCAATATAATTTATCCTTAATATTCACAGAAATGTACCCTTAAAGAAAATAGGAACTATTTGTTAGAAAGTTAATGGAAAAAGTTGTATTATTCCATTCCCCAGAGTTATATAAGGGGCATTATCAAAAGAAGCCGCACATAGATTTAAATATCTGGGCCAAATTTCCATCCAGCCTTGCATAAGCTTTTTCCCACATGGTCTTTCTCACTTAATATTTCATCAATTACAAGTTTTTATTTCCTTTATGTATGTGCAGGGATGTGAATTAACTAATGTAAATGGATTCTGACTAGCTTTGCTTGACAAATCCTGAAAAAAAAAAAAAAAAAAAAAGCAGTGAGAAAAGAAATGGCTTCAAATTTCACAGAAATAACTATAAGTAGTTTCTGCAGAGAGAGAGAGAGAGAAATCCTAGTTGCTTGTACATTTGTGTATCTGGACTTTAAACGAGCATAATAATAATGTGACAAAAATTGTATTTTCACCCTATAGTGATATGATTCTAGATAGAGCTGCAACTAGCACTTTTTTCCATGAATACGTGAATGATAGATAATAATAATCAATCTTTTTGCTTGATTTCAGAACTCTCTCAGAAAATGACAGTACCTCTTTACCACCTGCTGACTCCTGTACCAGTCCTACTAAAATGGATTTGTCGTTTAGTAAGACTGCCAAACAGTGCCTAGAGGAGATATCTGGTGAGTAACAATAAGTCAGCAGAAGACTGTGAACTTCTCTATTTACATCTCTTTCTTACCAGGAGCTGTGTGATGGGTTGAAATAATACTTCTGACCTCTAATCATGAGTGGTATTAAATACACAGAAAATTTAGGTCATGCATATTTAGTGCTTCAAATCTACTGTTATCTCTTTGAACTGGTTCCTTCTGCACAAATACTCTCTTTGTAATTTTGCAGAAACTGGGTTTTCACAATTTAGGGTTTCATGTAATTTTTATTTTATTTAATCATACTGAATGTTCCAAGAGAAAACAAGCAACTCCTTACTATTGTACTTGACCTGTAAGCTGCTGCTAGAGCTAAACTGCTAAAGGTTGTGTTACAAGGAGTTCCTTGTACACATGGATTAAAGTCCTTGCTAGGTTACAAAGCTGAAATGATGGGGTATTTAGTCACGTTGGAATAATTTCTTTGAAGTCAACAGAACCATGCTGAGTTACATCACCATTGGATCTGGCCATGACTGCCTGTGGATGCAAAAAGCAATGTGTTCCACAGCTCACTTTCTCATCAGGACTGAATTGCACTGCAGGGTTGCATACAAGTTGTTCCAAAGGGACTCTTTCCCCAGCTGTTATCTGGGGGTTTCAGGTTTTGGTTTTGCTGTTGCTTTGATTTGTTTTTCATTAGCATCCTTACTCTTACAATTGTAAAAAATTAAAAGGTGTTATTCTATCTCACTGGTTTTGCCTACTGCCCTTTTACCTCAAAATTTTAAAATGGATTCAAATGGATTTGTAATGAGTAATGTGGTTCTCACACAGGATGTAACTCACTTAAAGCCTTCATTTGACACATCAGTCTAAAATTATCTCTCCACCAGAAGGGAAATCAGATGCCCAAGATTTATGGGGACTGTCTTGACATTTAGCTGACTCATAGTGAAAAACATTTTGTCCTGGTTTGTCTCCATTCCTCTGGAAGTTTTCTAACATCCTTTATTTGCATAGCCAGCTTCTGTGACAAATATTTCATTCTGAAACATGGTGTAATGTTCTTTGGAGGTGATGCATGCCTGTTAAAATATAAAATTATTTTTAATTACTCAAGAAGTTGGACTCTTGGGTCTAATATATATAAAGAGTTTAGTTGAAACACAACAAATCAAGAAACGCTTCAAGGAATCATCCAGAGAGATGCTAGAAAAACCCCAAACAATTCAATATGGGCTGAAATGATCAAACAGAATATCATGTCTGATGACCTTTTACATTCTGAACAGAAAAGAAACAGCATCAAAAAGAAGAAAATGATAGTAAGAAAACTAGACACTAGAGATGTTCCAATCTGATTATTTAGACCCTAGCATTAGCTGTTGATTGGCATAACAGGCTGTAAAGCAGAACCACTGCGAAAATGTGGTCAGTGATTTGCTGTGTGCATAGGGAAACAGAGGTGTCTCACTCTTATTTAACTGTTAATAGCAAAAGGAATAAATGGATCAAGTACTATATTTGCTGAATAATTAATTGTCTGTGTAGATGAACTATCAACAAGTCATTGGTGATTCTGTTATTAGATCTGTATGGATAAAAGCTCATGTGATAGTTGCTCAGTGTTCCATGATGGATTAGCTATGAGAAAGGACAGTTAAATCCTTATACTTAAAAGCATCTTTATTCTAGTATAATCAAGAGATTACACTAGTAGTGCAAAGAGATAGGCATAGTTAATTTCTATGGTCTGGTCACTTATTTTCAAGGTATTAAGTTATGAATTCAGTTTCTTTCATTTTGGTATTACCTTTTTTCTAAAATTGTCAACTGTTTCTATGGGTAGGCATCATCTTTATATTATCTTATCTTTTTTTGAAACTTGGTAGCCACCACCCTAGCACAATATGTTCATAAACAGTAAGAATCAGTGAGGATAATACAAAAGGGTGAACATCAGTGGAAATCACTAAACAGCTTGAAGGAATGTGTCCATAAAATACTGTCCCACAAGTATTGTGTTTCTGCTTCATTAATCATTATTATTTTTAAAATACCAAATATTTTGAACTAAGGCTGACATCCTCAGGACTAGAATATTTTAGCCAATATTGTTGTATAATGTTCTCTACTTGCTGAATATTTATACGTTCCTGTTTGTTATTGCTTCTTGGCTGAGCATTAGTGCTCCCCTAACCAGCCAAGCTGTTTACATCAGAACTCCTAATCCACTTTGGAGCAATATTAGCCAATTTAACCTTAACTAATGCTTTAAGCATGTCTGGTTCGAGACTTTTCCATAATAAAGACAAAAGTTGGATGCAGAGAAAATAATGTTAAAATTATTTAGGAGTGGTTGGCTAGGAACCATTCTCCTGATGTAATTCAGAAACCAAACCCAGGTTAATTTCCTTGGTATAGTGGTGAAAGTCATGACTCTGCGCTCTGCATCCAGCAAGGCAGTTCACATCCCTTTGCTACTGTCTAAGCAGTGATGATGGGAAAGCAGAAAGTAAAGCAATCTGTAGAATCTGTAGAAGGTGTTCTCAGCTCTCCTTTGCTCTGTCATCCTCCTCCAAGGGAGCTCTTCTGTCCTCTAGCTCAGAGCTGGTGAAAGGTAAAGTCAGAGCTCAAGCTGCTTGTTTCCTGCCCACTGCTTTGCAAGTGTTTACTTGGTTTTACCTGCACAGCCATGAGAAGAGAATAGTGCTGGAAGGTGAGGGATGTGGGGAGGCTGGTGTTGGTATGGACTCAGAAGTGTGGCTTGTGGTTGTCCTGATAAACTGGACTCTATTTTTACAGTGTCATCAATAATCTGCTGCTCTTGGTGAATAGATACATGGTTTATGCCAACAGGCAGTTCTGCATCTTGGTGGAGCTACCGTAAATCTGTTCCTGTGTCTCTGGTGGGAATTGGCTCTAGATGTGAGCTGACTTTTTCCCTACATTTTTTTCCCTCTTTGAATATTTCACAGCTCAGCCAGAGCAGCCCCAAGTGTTTCCACAGTACCTATGCAGATCAGCACTAGAGCACACCTAGAGCAATGTTTAGTTTTCCTGCAGACCTTAAATCCCTTCTGTGTGCACAGCTCCAGTGATACATGTATTTCCATTGAATGAGCCCTTTTTGTAGGCATGAGCAACCTGAGGAGTAGTTCTGGTGTGTTCTGTGTATGGAAGGCTTGTTGCTCATGTGGCACACAGCTGTGCAGAACTCTGTCTGGGAAATCCCAGAGACACCTAAATAAGCAACAACTCTGCATTCAAGTATGAGCAGAATTTCTTGCATGTATGTTATGTACCATTTGCCTCAATAAGACTCCTAAGTATGTATCCACGCAGTTTCTACAAAACTGAATACACCTTTATAAACAGGATTATAAAATGAAAATGAAAAGAAGGGCTAATAAAGTAATCTAGTTTGGTTGTTGTCATTCATGGTATGGCTGGGAATGAGTTGTTCAGGCTTTCTTACCAACTATTTCATCATAAAGTAGCTGTGACATTTATCACCTTCTGCAGCAAGTTTATTGGAGAAGGATGTCAGTAAGTTAATTAGTTAATAATCCATTGTAAACTGTACATGTCAGTAAACTACAAAGTATGATTTTATGAAATCAATGATAACATTTTGCTTTCAGAAGTGCTGGCATGTTTCAAGATCTTAATGAAAAGTGTTTGATTAAGTAATTATTCATGAATTTATAAATATTGACTAATTATTAAAAATCTGAAGGATGAAGCAGAAATGAAATAGAACTTTTAAATGTTATAGTCCTATCTCAATGGCAGAATTAGCATAAAAATATTCATATTTTAATATTTTCTGTTTATTCTACTTAATATTTGCTTTCTGAAAGAAGTAGTTAATTAATATATGCAGGAATAGTTTACATTGTTTCAAAGAAAGCATAGCTGATGAGATTAATAATCTTATGCATTTCCAGATCTATTACATAATTCATTTGTAGAGTTCTAAACTATCCACTGAGACTTCAAAGAAAAGTCTTATCTGACAGCAAAATTTGCCCATGTATCAACACATTTTAAAATGGAGAGCCGAGCTTTAGGAAGTTATTTTTCAATAAATAAACCTGAGAATTTTCCACATTGCAATTTTATGTCTTGGTAAATGACGCCCTGCAAAGAGATATGGTGAAGTACAAGGATAAATTCAGTGTTGTTTCTACTGAGCACTTAGTCTAAGCATCTGCTGTGTCTGGGGATGATCACTCTCAATGGCCAGTCTACCAAGCAAGGCAATGGGATTAATGGGAGAAAAGTTCCTTAATATATTATTAGTACAAGATGTAGTAAAATGTTTTGAATGCAGGAAGTCTGAATGAAAGTTGTGTGATCAGCCTCAGTACCTCTGTATAAAAGCATTTGACTCACTGAGTTTTCAATGTATTTTGAAATGAGGCAGACAAATGCTGTAGCTGCCAGCTACCCTCACATGACACTCACACAGTCCAGCTGTCATTCCCTTTTCAGTATGATGGCCTGTGACCTGTGTGCTGCTGAAGCTGGGCAGCAATGAGCAGCTCAGCTGGGAAAAGTAACAGGTCAGCAGAGACACTGAGGCTCATTGGGTTGCCCAGAACACAGCTGTGCTGCTACCAGAGACCCATCCAGCCTGGAGGGCTGTGCACCTATTGCCAGCACCCTGTGTAAGGTTTGGTGTGGCTCATTGGATGAACATTTTCATCCCCTGCCATAACTTTTTCTGGTCCCTGCTAGAAAGAGGACTGACTATACCTGCACAATTCTGGCAGTCATGTTGGAGCTGAGCAGCCACACCATGCACTGCTTCCCTAGCAGAGCAGTGCTGAGCAGGAGGGATATGCCCTGCCCAATAGACCTCCTGAAGCCAGCTGCAGCTCTGCAGGGCTGACTGCTGCATGTGAGCACACACTCTGGGAGCCTGGATGGAGGCAGAGAGGGTCCACATCTGTCTACAGCTTACCACGGGGACAAGTCACTGCCTGCGGGTGTTGCGGCAGAAAGGGCAGGTGGGGAATTCATGGATTTGAAATATCAAGGAGAGATTGAGACTGGCTCTTTATGGTAGGAAAAGAGCTTGTTCTCCTGATTCCAAGACAATCACCAAGAAAACTTTGGTATCACAGGGACCAAATCACAGAATCACAGAATAGTCTGAGTTGGAAGGGACCCAGAAGGATCATCAAGTCCAGCTCTTCAGTGCATGGCCCATACAGGGACTGGATCCCTGACCTTGGCATTATTAGCACTGTGCTCTGACCAACCGAGCTAAAAATCATTTTCCTTCCTGTTAATTCAAAACATAGCAATGGAGAATATTGTACCAATTTGGGTATAAAAGTAGGATATAAAACAAATTAATGTGAAAAGAGTGAGACTGCCCTTTGTTTTTGAAACTCTCTATTGTCAGTACCTCCCTATGAGGGCTTTATAACAACCACAGCTTAATCAGGCACGTTGGACGGGCTGGGGCAGCCAATGGAACTGTCACTGCACACCAACAGAGGAGGTGCAGGCAGTGCTGGAACTCTGGGACAGCACCAGCACCATCAGCATCCACACCACACCGGGCTCTGCAGCAGGCAGGCACCTGCATGTTCATAAAACCCTTCCAAACATCCATATGTCACTGCAGCTGGCAGACCCTGGCAGTAAACTCAGCAGTCTTTTCTTTTGTTTCCATGCTGAAAAAGTGATAGGTGTTCAATATTCGGGACTGTTTTGTACTCGGGAGGACAGACCATTCCTCTTGTCTCCTCTTTGACTGTGTGTTCTAGGTGGGGATGGGAGTGGCACCACCTCTTGATGTGGAACATGTCTTTCTAGGAATTTGTCAGTGCTTTAATATGGAAAACTACCATTGCTTTAGACTACTGATTTTTTTTTTTTTCTGTGTTATTCTGTGTTTCTGAGAGTTATTTAGGAAGAAATGTACCTTTCCTTTGAAATTTCCAAGAATTTTCCCCTGTTAATCTTCAAAAACTGTAAACTGAACCAGTGGAAGGCAAGAAATACACACTGAGGCTTCTGTTAACATCTGTTTATTCATACAGGAAATCTGTGAACAGCTTGTAATTCTTAGGGTGGCATTTTTAAAGGTTATTTGTCTGTCAAGGTTTCTCAGGTAGAGACTTGCACACTGATAAAAGCAGCTTTTTCTATATAGCAATTTTATTATTTGTAGATTTCTACATAATGTTTGCAAAATTAATTTCCCCTAGATAAAAAGTTTGTATCTAAAGAAAATTATCATTAAATCCAGCTATTTCTTTGTTCATCTGTCCATTATTTCTGGGACTAATATCTTTTTCTTTGTGAGAAAAGACATACATTTAAGCATAAGTTTTCTTTCTCTCTGGATAATGAATTTAAAAATAGCATTCAAAATTTCTGAACTTTATTCAGACACAGTATCGATTTGCTTTATAAAAAAAAAATTACTCCCCCATTAATAGATTTTCTTCAGAATATTGTGAAACAACGATTTTTTTAACAGCTTTTTAAATTCCATACTAGCCTCTGAATCTCACAGAGGTGCAAACAGGGTAGCTTTCTAAGGAGAAAGAAATTAAATATTTCCTTTTATGAATCATCTTACCAGACAAATGCTGTTGTATTCTGTGTCTTATGATCTTAATTTTTTTATTATTATTATTTAGAGCAGAAAATGCCATTCTGAATGTCCTTTTGCAAGTCTGCTTTTAGCTTCCTGCATAGGGAGTAACAGTGATATGGAAGAAATAGTTTTTCATCCTTACCTTTCGGGGAGAAAAATAGGATTTGACCATGATCTAGATCTGTTACTGTAGCATCCCATTCAGGTGAAGCTGTGTCTTGAAACCTGTGGCACTGTAAACTGGGCAGAGGCTTCTGTGTCTCCGGTTTAATTCACCAGGATGTTTGCTGCCATGGCAGCCAGCAGCATTCACTGCAGTAGCAGAGAAGAGTCATATATCTGGGAATGCAGGTTGAATACTAAAATGTAAGGAGGCTTGTGCTTCAGTGGTTAATTTTGGCTCTTTATTGAGCTCTGACGTGGAGGCTGTACTTGCAGCTCTGTGTCAGCCCATCTACAGTGGAGAGCTGTGCACTAGGATCAGTCATGAGCTGGTGAGAGGGAGGGAAGAGCCCGAGACAGTACTTGTGCCTACTTTGGATTTCAGAAGGCAGCAGCTGTAGAAAGAGATGCAGGCCCACTGCTCTGATGAGACTGGTGATTGGATGGAGAGGGGAAAACACAGTTGGCTTTTGGGATTACTTCTGTGCTGGAGCAGAGTGTTTGATCAACTCTCTTCTGCTTGAGAGAAATCGAAGTGAAAATGACTGTAAGTACTGCAGATTAATGTGACGGACGAGAAGTGGCTTAGCAGAGACAGCAGCATAATTTCAAAGGAGATGACTGTGCCTGTCTAGTCCCTTGTAGTGCACAGAGTGCATGTGTGAGCTGTGATTTCACTGCGACTGCAAGTATGTGCTACCTGGGGTGCGCAGCGTGCGGCGGCACAGGGAGCACCGCCCGGACCTTCCAGGGGAATTGAGCTGCTGTCCATCTCACAAATATGAAATCTAACTGAGGTGAAGCCCCAGCCAGAAAGATGCAGCGATCTGCTGAACTGTCAGTGTTTAAAGGCACGGAGGTTAGAAGAGGGTGTGTTCGTCTCCAGAAGCAGAAGTCTCTAACCAACCTCACGCTCATCAGTGAAGGGGAGAAGAGGCGATACTCATACAGAGAGAACTGGTTTGGAAACGCCTCCAAGTCCAGCCAGAGTTACCAACTGCGGGATGCAGAAGCTGGGTGCAGAGGCTCCCTGTCCAAGGCATTCTCACAGTCAGTGCACTCTCTCTGCTACTCCAGCTTCACCACACCCCAGACATTTCAGGGGATACCACCTGCAGGAAGCAGGACATCCAGGAGGTCAGGAGGCCGGTGTACAGGTGAAGGCTTTCAGACTGACAATGAGGAGGGCAAAATCTCCGATGATGAAAATGCATCCTGCGCATCCCATTTCCCCAGCAGGACCTGGGCAGAGGAGGAGGAGGAGGGGTGCTTGCGTGAAGGGACTGCACATCTGGATGAAGATGTCATAATAACAATGCTGGGTGACCTAGAACAGGTCCTTTATACTGATATTTTAGGTAAGTGAACTTTGGCTTGACAACAGGAAGGGCAGGAGGCGACTCAAATGTTAGCACATATCTGTGCAGAGCAGATTTTTCATCTTGACAGTGATTTCCCAAGACAGAACTGGGTTTATTTGCAGTAGTATGCAAAAATAGGGTCTAGACATTTCTTCTTTGTTTGCTTACTATGTCCTGTTAAGACTGTGTGAAATGAAGACAAATGTCTAAATTGCTTTTGATGGAGGCAGGGGCAGCAACAGCCTGTGAATAACTGAACATAGTTTGCTTAGCTTTTTGAAAAATAAAATGACATATTTAAGTGCTATGAGTTTATTGTTAAATAATTTTATTTTAATGACATTTTTTCTCATTAATTTGAAATTGATATCTTGAATCCAGGTTTTGGGTGGGACAAAATACGTCTTGGCCTTCCTACAAACTGTCCTTCCAGTATTTCTTCCCCCTTCTCTAGCCCCCCTGCAGATAACTGCACCCCTACATGTGGAATTGTAAGTGCCAGGGTTTCAGTTTAGCTTAAATAACCAGTTTTATTATATCTGTGTATGCCAGTGAGTATTTGAAGTCCACAGACATAGGTGCTTCAAAGGCTTCTGTGTTACTGGCTTTACTTTTCATCTCTCAGCCCTTTATAAGAGTGCTCAAAGTGTTCATTTCCAAAGCTTTGTTCTGCAGCCAGTTAAATGGTTGAAGTAGCTGCTTGCTTTTCGAAGGTTATATGCCATGTGTCCAGCCTGGAGCTTCCTGCTGGTAGATATGTTAGCCCTGATTGTGTTTAAACATTAAGGACAAAATTTTTGCTGTGTATGTAGTGTAAAAAGCTGCCATCTCAAAACAAGAAAGAAACAAGAATTCTCTTTGTATGCATACCTTTTATTATCAGACTGTACCAGTAGGTTAAAAGGGTTCCTGCTAGAGATCCTTGCTAGCACAGGAGACTGAGCTCTAACTTGCCTCTGCTCCTCTTCAGCTGTTTGTCACTGACAAATCCCTGCTCTCTTGTAAGCCTCAGTTTCCCCACTTGCAGAGTAAAACTGGTACTTTGCTTTCTGAATTGAGTTAATATCTAATACTGGACAATTCTCTGGGGAAATCTTTAGTATTTGTAAATTATTTAAAGCAAGTCAGACTATTCATGGAATTATTACTCTCCCATTTGCTTTGGGCTTTGAATACATGTGCAGAAGAACAGAAATTATTATGAACAGCATTACTGAATGTGAAATTATGGGTGAGCTTCAGAAATGTGAATGTTAAAGTCTGACCTGGGCATCTAGTGGTTTCTGAAAAATGTCTATTTTGATTTCCTGTGAATATATCTCTCACAGTGGAAGAAACCAATGTATTTTCAAGAAATTTACTGAGGCAATAGTGATTCAATGTTTATTGGCAAAAATTTGGGGATGACTCTTGGAAAATTCATGTTTAATATAAATTATGAAGCTACAGATGATTGGAGAAAATGGCCTTTCTTGTAAGAGGAACAGAATTTTGACAGAAAGTTTCAGTTTACCCTGGTTTTAATCTTATCCCAGTCTCCCCAGGTGTGAAACAGAATGTTTTTTTCTTACTGTACAAACCAGAATCACTTGAGATAACAAGACAGGGAGCTTTTCTGATATGTTAAGTCCTGCAAATATGGCCAGACTCTATGATGGCAATGCACCATATTATAAGAAACTTGGTATCCAGAGGAGTCTGGGATCCCTTTGGACCCAATTCTGATGCAATAAGCATGATAGTGTCTCCACTAGCAGGCATGGTATAGCTAGTTTTCAGAAAAAATAAACATACTCATCATCCCCATGGCCCTCTTTACAGAAGGGGGCTTGATGTGGAGTCAGTGCTCTCATGAAAATGTAGGATCTTGTATTCACTACAGAAAATTTCTTCACTGTCATGTTCAACTATTTATACTTTCTGACTTGTTCATCCATGGTACAGCAGGATTCCAGTGATAAGGCCTTTAGAGAGTGATGAAAAGAGAAAAGATCAATTCCTTTTAAACCACTCTAACAGTTAGCATGAGAATTTTTAAAATAGTATTATGTAGTATTTTAATATAATGAGACTTTAGTTTTCACTTATTTTGTTAGTTAAAACTGTTAGAAATGTTTTAAGTTACCCTCTGTGTCACTGAGAGATCAAAAGAGATTAGATCTCAAGCTTTTTACCTCTGCAGGTTAGAATAACACCAATTTTATGGTATAACTTGTCTGAAAGTGCAGTATTCTTCATTGGTAAAATATACTTTGGCAGCTTGCCATATATGTACCTTTTTATTTAATGTATTGCAATTGTACCTCAAGGCTTTGTTATGCCATTTACTGTGCAATACATATTAAAAAAGACAGTTGCTGTCATTTTTGCTGCAAGAATTTGCAATGTTAACATACAGCAAAGGACAAATGACAAGGGTAAACAAGGAAGGAAAAGGGCAAGGTCACTGTAAAATATTAATTGTATTCAGTTCCTCATATAAAGATAAACTATTGCTTTGCCTTCAATTCTGCCCACATAGACCCCTGAATTTGTCTTTCTACATAAATAGAAGATTTTCTTATACCAACGAGCTACTCTTTCACCTCTGGTTCAAGGCAGGGCAGGTAACATTTCTTGGATCTTCCCTATATTGGTATTATGGCAGGAATATAACATGCTCGTGGCAGTCAATTTGAACTCATTTGGCAGAGCAGAGAAGGCAAAGGGCAGCGACAACGTGGAACTGAGTGCACCACAAACAACTGGCTGGAGGCAGGCATTGTCAGTGTACCTGGAAATTGCCTAGGCTTTACAAAGCAGTCTCAGTCTAAGGAGATCTAAATGTCTTCAGCTTAGCCTGTCCATGAGCCCTTTTACCTTGCAGCAATCTCCAGGGTGGTACAGAAGCTTCTGCAAAGAGCTGGTGGGATTCATGAATACATTGATTGCCAGTGCTTTGTGGAACACATCTAACTTGAAACACAGGAACAGCTGTGATTTCAGTGACTGTGAACATTTGCCTCCTGCAAGGCACTAAGTGTAAAAATGTACACAGGTAGTTTATTTTATGGAACTGAATATTGTGAACAGAAATTGGGGTGAGGCTTGAGAAGAGAGAGTTTGGAAGCAGTGCAGGGCCTGTATCCCCACTTTTTGTTTCTATCCTGCCCAGGTGTTGATCACTCTTTCAGTTCCATGGTGCCAAACCAGAGGTTTATAGACATTAGCATCATTAAAGTACTGAAGAATTTTTTGTGAGTGATAAAATAGGCAAACATAATTTCCCAAGGGACTATTTGGCTGCAGCAAAGAGGACAGAAGACACAACCAGGGCAGAGTAGATGAGAAAACCACAAAGTGGCATTACTGTGAAAGCTGGTTTGACATTAAGCCACAACTGCAGGTTATGTTGGCTAGTTCAATTAATCATTTGCCTATTGAAGAAGAAATAAAGCTTATATGGAATATATATGAAATAATTTATTTCCATTTAATGTCAGGAGTTGAGATTTTTCTTACCAGCCTGCAGAGTGTTTGGGCAATAGGGCCTGACTGCAGCAAGTCTGTGAGGTATCATGTGAAATTTGTAATTGATAGAGTCAAAAAGGAATTATTTGCATTTCAAGTTCAGCATTTTACACGTAACTCTAATATTAATGCTTGCCAGCCTTCTTACAAGCAACAGATACAGGACACGATCAGAAGTAGAACACCTTGAACAAGTCTTAGATTTTTGTCGCAGAATTTCTTTTGAAATTCTCTTATTTTTCAAAAGTACAATGAATTCATCTTCCTTGATCTATGAATTTGCTAGAAACCCTGCATTTCCATTTCTTTGTGTATGACCACTGGAGGATTCTTTGAGGTTTGTGTTTGTCTTTTGTAACGTATCATATGTAACTTCTCTCCTTTTTAAAATTTATTTTTAATTGTACAAAGTAAACATTGTTCACGATGTCCTACATGAAGTTCTGAAAGGTTCATTATCTGAGATACAAAACTAGCTTTTCACAATGGATCCTGAAGGCTGTTGAAACCTGTAATTGTATAAATGATGAATGTGCTTCCAGTGTTCAGATTTGTATCAAGAAGCATTTTATTTTATCCCATGTGAAGAATAATGCCCCTCTTTAGGAAAGCATTACAGTCCAGGAAAGATGCTTTTATTAAGTGTCTTACTTAAGAAGTGTTTTTAAATATCCTTGATGTTAAGTGAATACTGAAGAGTTGTTCCAAGAGTCATCCCAGTTTTTTCCAGACACAGATTTACTGTGACTTTTTTCGTACTGAGTTATGTAAAATGTCAAGGACTGAAAAGGGACTTTATAATGTATCAAGTGGTCTGGGGCTGCATCATGCCTTGATTACAGAGGATAAACATCCCAACACTGTAAATCAGAGTTTCATTAATAGATTTGGGCCTTAACAGGGATACTTTGGTGGGGTTTTTTATATTCCACATGTTATTTATAAGCATATATGTGTTTTATTAATGAAAGGATGAAGGTTTACTTTTTAAAAGAATAAAGGGACAGCCTCATTTACAATCATATGTGTGCATTCTCAGCTGTGGATACATGTGTGCACTTTATTCAACCTTATAAACTCACATGCTAAAGTGTATGCTGGTTTTACTGTTTTCTTCCAGGGGAAGACCCTGAGACAAGAAGAATGAGAACTGTCAAGAATATCGCAGACCTGAGACAGAATTTGGAAGAAACCATGTCCAGCCTTAGAGGGACCCAGATAAGCCACAGGTATACTGGTTTGGTGTAGACTACTAAAAATATGCACCATGGGACAGTATTACTCATTGCTGGATGAATGAGATACTTGCAAGGGAAAATTAGCTATGACACTAAGCTGCCTAAGCAATTTACATGTGACTTTAATATACTCCAGTGTCACAGTGTTTTATACAATCAATCACAAAGATAATTATTTTATCATACACATTCACTTAGAAGTCGGTAAAATTTGTTTCAGGTAATTTTGTAAGTAGACGTTGAGAGATGTTGGGCATGAGATCAAATGCAAGAAAAAATCTAAATCTAAAAAATAAATGTCAGCGATGGGAAAAAGACACATTTGTGTAGTGTTATAGTTTTGAGCTCTCCAGGTGGTGTTCTTTTCCTCTCCATCTCTTCCCACCTGAGGTCCTTTTTATTTTTGTTACAGATAAAACACTGCCTTCTGGTTGGTCCCTAAGGTCTCTGCTAATTTTGTAACACACAAAGCATGTCTCAAGCATTCCATGCGATTATTTTCAATCACACTATGTCACACACTCATATGGTGGATTTTCCACCAAAATAGTTTTCCCACAGCACCTTCAATCACATGCACAGCTTAACAAAGCCTCTAGGGTCAATAGTCTCCTGTTCTAATCTTGGTTAAGATACCAGGTATTTGGCACCATTCCTACAAGTAGAGGTTCTAGTATCATGGATTCATAAAATGGTTTAGGTTGGAAAAGACCTGTAAGATCACCAAGTCTAACCATTAGCCCATCATTGCCAAGTCCACCAATAAACCCTGTCCTGAAGCACCACATCTACAAGTCTTGCAGATACTTTCAGTAATGGTGACTCCACCTCTTCACTGGAAAGCCTATTCCAGTGCTTTACAACCCTATCCCTGAAGAAACTTTTCCTCATACCTAATCTGAACCTCCCCTGTCACAACTTGAGGCCATTTTCTTTTGTCCTATCACTTGTTATCTAAGAGAAGAGGTCAACCCCCACCTGCCTGCAGTCTCCTTTCAGGTAGTTGTAGATACTGATAAGGTGTCCCCAAGCCTCCTTTTCTTCAGGCCACTCTCACAGTCACTCCTCCTCAGACTTGTGCTCCAGACCTTTCACCAGCTCTGCTGCCCTTCTCTGGACTCACTCCAGCACCTCAGGGTCTTTTTTGTACTGAGTAGCCCTGAACTGGAACAGGACTTGAGGTGTGGGGTCACCAGTGCCAAGTACAGGGGGACAATCCCTGCCCTGCTTCTGCTGGCCACACTATTGCTGATCCAGACCAGGATGCCTTTGGCCTTCTTGGCCACCTGGGCACACGCTGGCTCAAGTTCACCCACTGTCACCAGTGCCCCTAGCTCCTTTTTTGCTGGGCTGCTTTCCAGCTCCTCTGTGCCCAGCCTGTAGCACTGCATGGGATTGTTGTGACTCAGGTGTAGGACCCAGCACTTGGCCTTATTGAACCTCATCTGATTGGCCTCAGCCCATTGATCCAGCCTGTCCAGAACCCTCTGAAGAGCCTTTCTGACCTCCAGCAGATCAACACTCTTGCCCGATTTTCTATAAGAGTAAAGTGACTGAGGGGACACTCAATCCCCTCATCTAGAACATTCATAAAGATATTAAACAGGACTGGCCTCAGCACTGAGGGCATATACAAGCATGTACACATATAGTGAAAGCACACACAGAGAAATTTTTTTAAAATATAAAGTAAAACAAAAAGTATACCAATATACTTTCCTCCAGCCTTCACTTTTCTTGATTTCTCAGGAACACAGAAAGCACAGTTCACTGACTTCTCCATTCTGTTTGGCAGCACATTGGAGACAACTTTTGACAGCACTGTGACAACTGAGGTGAATGGGAGAAGCATACCAAGCTTATCCAGCCGATCCACCCCTGTGACTTGGAGGCTGGGGCAGGCCAGCCCTCGGCTGCAGGCAGGAGATGCCCCATCCTTGGGTGCTGGTTATCCTCGCAGCAGTGCGAGTCGCTTCATACACACAGACCCTTCTCGATTCATGTACACCACCCCGCTGCGCCGAGCGGCTGTCTCTCGCCTTGGAAATATCTCACAGATTGACATGAGTGAGAAGGGAAGTGCTGATTTGGACATAGCATCTGAAGCTGATGTTGGTGGCTACATGAGTGATGGAGACATTCTTGGGAAAAGCCTGAGGACTGATGACATCAACAGTGGGTAAGCATCACGTGTTCCCCATTTGAATTAATGCGTGATTGGTAGGAGTAGAAGGATTTTTCTAAAAAAAATTGGCACACAGATAGAAATTGCATTATAGTTGAAATATTCAAATATATATATATATATATATATATATATATATACATGTAAAAAAAACAAACCTCTAATCTGCCAGTGGTACTCTCAGCTGCCTTCATATTCTGTTCTTCTCCTTCAACATCAAAACAACTTTGCTATGAACTTTGAGTTCCAATATTATTTACTGGAAAATTTTGGTTGTCCTGTGAACCATTATTTTGTATTGCTTTCCCTGGGATGAGTCTTCTTTTGGTATTTTTATGTTTTGTTTGNATATATATATATATATATATATATATATATATATATACATGTAAAAAAACCAAACCTCTAATCTGCCAGTGGTACTCTCAGTTTTTTATGTTTTGTTTGAGATGGTAGGTACGGCATTGGATGCAGCTGATGAAAAGCAGTTGTTGACAGCACTGACTTTCTCTGTTTCCAGTTCAGATATTTTCTAGCATAGTCATTGTAATGAGCCTTTATTGCAGATTTTCAACTCATTTGAGCAGAAGCAATATCTTTTAATAAAAAACTAAACCAGTTACTCTCTTAGTATATCCAGGAGGAAGAATTACATTTTTTTTTGTTTGTTCAATCAATTGGGGTATTGCAATTTGAGATATTTGGAGGTACTGCATTGCCTAAGTTTCAAATTCAACAGTTCTTATATCAGTCTAGAAATAGAAGTCACTTCAGTCCTGTGTATGTTAGAACTCCTAGAACATCATTTAAAAAGAACAGCCACATTATAATTTTACTCAAACTACTATTCAGTGCTGCTGTTGGCATCTTAAGGCTGCTTCCTGACTGCTGTAACACTATGTTGAATAGAAGTTCCCTAGAGTACCTGGTCATGTCACATCACACTGCTTCACTCACTCTATAATTTTAGAATTCTTGCTGCCAATCTAATCTCTTAGTTTGACTATGGGTATGATTAGAGAATAGTGGGTGATAAAATTGAGTATGATACCTTCCTAAAGGCAAATCTAAGTCTGTGATCAAAGCTGTCTCTAGAGTAGCATCTCATCTTAAGCAGCATCCAAAGACAGATCTCTAGAGAAAGCATCATTTTAAAGAAAGCATGTTCCTGTATCTCCCTGGTCTACTTTTTCAGTGATCTGTGTATGGAGTACTGCTGACAACATTGTCCACAGCACATCATTAATGACTGTCAAGTAGGATGCCATATTTATATGTGCTAGAAAAGAGACAAGAGGTATGGAAAATATGATACTTTAATGTCTGAGGACCTCTTATCATTAAGGAAATATTAATGCTGCCTTTGACAGATGCATGGTTTTATTGAAAATTTTTTAAAAAGGTAATTCTGTGCAGTGCCTCAAGAGTTGTATTAATTAATTAGCTTATCACATTAAAGGGTGAATATAGTCATCTTATGTGACTTTTCTTTGCATCTGCAATAAGGATAACTCAATAGATAGTAAGTTGCTCTGTGCTTGGTTAACATTTTTAGGTGCAGTAAATATTAAAAACAAGTTGATAAGCTCTGAAATTTCAGGATTCACTGAGGCATGTAAACTCTTATCTCCTCTATGCCTCTTCTATTATCAGTTTAATTACTTTAAACACTTGGGGAAAAGAATGCAGCAGTAATCAGAAATTAGTGCGAGGAAGGCCTGTTGCACTTGCTAAGTCTCTCCATACTTATACAGGAAAGAAAATGCATGTAGGCTGGATAGCACTCAAACCACAGCTAAATTTAATATGCAGTTCTAGAGCTGTGGAATCTACTGGATAATTCAAGGCTAGCTAAATAATCTGTCAAAAAAATCTGAATTTTGTCTTTAATAAAAAGATGAATATATTATGTAAATGTGACTGTTAATTTACCTTTGAAAACAAATGTGAAGTTAACTTCTCCTTGGTATCTCCAGATACCAAGGCTTCAGAAATATTTTGCCAAACTGATAAATCTTACCCATGCATTAAATGCCTCAGAGTTCTCTGGAAAATAATCAAAGGAACCCTTTGTGTTTTAATGCACTTGAGGTTGCCTTCATCCATCTTGCCCCCAAGACACGATGCCCTCTCGTACTGGAGCTACCACACAGCTCCACTACTGCACCTTTGCTCCCAAGGGCTGCATCTGTTCAGCCACCCCAAACCACATGGATGGAGGCAGAGGCAGGTGCTCCCAGACTGCTGTATTGGCCCTCAGCTCTCTGTCACAGATGATTTCATTTAAATCTGCTCCCAGAAGGAGCCATGGGGAGAGGGCCAATAGAACAGCTGGAGAAGCAGCAGTGCATGTGCGTGTGTGTGCGCGTGCATACACCTTGGCTCATTCCTGGGATTGTGTGTAGTTTCTGAAGTAAATGTGTGCTTGCACACACTCTTAGACTGAAAGGTGGGTTTGTGTGACACCATTTCATGGCTCAAGGAGAGCTTGTGTTAAAGACCGAATTGTTAGTAAACTCTGGGAGATCATTTTAGCCATCAACCTAATGTTGGGACTACACCTATTTCAGTAAATCTGCATTTTATTTTGTGTAGGTTCAATGAGGTGCAGAATTTTTTTTCTGAGTGTGTATGCTTCTATGTTCAGTGCCGTGCATGTGCATGGTCTTTCACAAATGAATTTATGTTCCTTTGTTGGTATATTGAAGTTGTCAGAAAATACAGAAGGGAAACAAAAAGAACAAGAGCCTAAGAGGAAAGACAGTTTAACAAAAAGTCCTTTGAGAACATAATGGAGAAGTCTTGGGGGTAAGACAGGCTTGTGATGCTGCTCCATTATAAGTGTCAAGACCTCTCAGAGAAACAACCAAACTGTAGGTAGACATTCCAGAAATTATTGCTGGTACTTTCAATTCATAAACTTTTAATGATTCTCTGTGAGTAAACAGCACTACACTCATTGTTTCATTCATTAGACATTCATTATAATGTAAAGTTGTGAGAATTAAGTAAAAGGAGCACACATTAAAAATATTCTTCAATATCATTGTAATATCTTAAAATATCTTAAATATCTTCAGTGAGTATCTCTTTGATATCTAAATAATTGAATCCCAACAGGGACTATGAATTTGGGTTCCTAATCCTTTTTCCTATTTGGACAA
The DNA here is from genome assembly GCA_013186435.1 of Turdus rufiventris. Lineage (NCBI taxonomy): Eukaryota > Metazoa > Chordata > Aves > Passeriformes > Turdidae > Turdus > Turdus rufiventris. Next base: position 6,624,966 of record PYHW01010552.1, read on the forward strand.
ATCCTACTAATTTTTTGTTTGGTTTTTTGTTTGTTTGTTTTTAGCAGGAGTGATGTTTATTGCACTTAGTGCTATATTTTGGCTAAACCACAGTATTTAAAATGTGCTTTTGAACATACTTGAGAACTTCAGTCTGAAAATATTTCAGCTAAAGAGGTTGGCCTCTAAGCCATTACAGAAAAAAGCAAATGATCCCAGAAAAGGCAGGCA
>PYHW01010552.1:6626898-6638127 GCA_013186435.1 Turdus rufiventris
AAAAAAAAAAAAAAAAAAAAAAAGGTCTAAAATAAGGGGTTTTTCTAAAATAAGGGTTTTTTGGGTTTTTTAACTTATTCTTCATAGTCATTAAGCTCTAGGTGTCACTCAAACACTGGATGCTTATTTGTCTTAATGTAGATATTTGTTTGGTCTGTACAGTGTGCACATACATACATGTTTTGCTAAGAGACTATCATCTACAAATATTAAATAAAACTTGCTTCAAGTTTTCTCTTACACAAAGAAAGAAAATTGGGTTCCTATGTTCTTCTAGACCCTGTAAATGAGGTTTCATGGAACATACTATGTTAATATTTAAGTAAAAGATTTGTCATAATGCACAGGCATGAGGTATTTAAATTATGGCTATTCAGACAATACTGGCATTTGCTTTCAATACTTTAATTTTACAAACTTAATCATCCTTCATGGAAAAGGAGTGGAGGTTTTTTTACATGTAAGTGTATGTTACTCCTTGAAAAAGCAAAAGTTCTTTATGAAGTACAAAATGTAAATAATTTTATGAGTTCTGTTAGTAATAAAACACATGCTTACCAAAACTGGCTGCAAAAAAACCTATGATATGTAGCAAAAAAATATTTATGATGATCTTCAAGAATGTGTACCACATTTATGATGTGAAATCAGGGAATAAAAGCAATAGAAATTGCTGAGACTTTGGCAGGGTAGGTTTCAGTCCTTCACAACAGTGTGGGTACCTAAGATTTCATCTGATTCTCACAGACCCTTTTACAACTTTTTTTTGTCTTCCCTGAACAAAAATAATAGGGTTTGTGTCGCAGCTTCAAGATATGCCTTGCCACTGGGCTGATGAACTTCTGTGAAAGAGGATTATTTCACTGTCATCCCTTCCCGTAGATATGTGAAGGACATATGCATTGTCTCTGTGGTATCATTACTGTAAACCTTTTTCATAACTGGCATGATCTGCCCTTGCCTTTCTGTTGTAAAGGACTCTGCTTCATCTCTTTTGGGGCAGAAAATAAATGATATACTGCAAATATCTAATTTACATTAGCAAGAGGGAGAGAAGTTTTGGTATTTGTCCATTACTGAGGCAGCGGCTTTTGCTGACAGCAATCCTATGTTCATGAAAACTCAACCTGGGTTTTCTCTGACAACTGAAGTTGTAGCTTCTGCGTATATTTTAAAACCTTTCCTCTTTGTGAGCTGGAAGTACAATATTCTTTAGAGATGTGGGCTGATATCTCTAAGGGTAATGCCATTTCTGGTAAATTTATACTTTCAGACTGATTCTTATTTCCTGGATCATGTAAAAGTACAAGCAGGTCCCCGGTGTGATGACACTAAATTGGCTCAGATAGCACCTGTATCTCCACATCTTGCCAAAAAACAAAGTATTGAAGGATATCTGTGTTGGAAATGTAGCCCAATAGAGCTCATCCCCATAACATTAAATCGCTCTTTGAACAACTTCATAAAAATTAAATCCACGAAGTCAACATAAGCCAAGGATTGAGTGTTGCTTGCATACTGCTCTATAAAGCATATTGGTGCAGAAAGGAGTACATCACACTTGCTTCTTCTGGGAAAGAATTTGTGAAGGTTGAAATGACACTGGCAGCATCAGATGTCAACAGTTTTTTCATTGGGTGTTGTTTTTTGGGTGTTTTGGGGAGTAGGTATATTTTGTTGGTTTTTTTTTAAAATTTGATGTTTTCTTCTTTTTCTTTTTTTTAAATAAATGCCTATTCCTTCCAATTTACCTTGCTTCATTTACCATAAGAAATTAATCAGAGAGGAAGATGTATTTTCTGCATCAGATATAACATGGGATATAGCTTAGAGATTTCTCAGTGGTATTATATTACATTTCATTTATTGTCCTGTCTGCTTCCTCTAAGTTCCAGCATTTGCCTCCTGGGACTTACAGAGCGAACATTAGAGGAACATTCTTGGAGTTCAAAGTCTTTTTCAAAGTAAGATGAGCCAAAAGACATTAGATATAAACACACAAAATGAATTATGTTTTTCGGCAGAATAAGGTTTGTTGCAATGTAAGTTGTAATATTTCCAAACCTCCCTGTGATGTTCTTCAAAACTGTTAAGGAAGTTTAAAGTAAGCCCTATAAGAAGGGAATATAGCTCCACTGAGTTCATTGTTCTTCCACTCCCTATACCTGCAGAATTTGGTGCAGTGTGTCATAAGTCACAGTTTTCTTCACCTTCAACAGTCAACATAGGTTGTACAACCACTTTCCCCTTGACATCTCTTGAATGAAATATTCTTTCTTTTTTAACTTTTTCTTTGGATGAAACCCAAAGCTTTAAAGTTTATGCTGCTTAGTGTGCTTCTATCATGACCCACTTCAGCTACTTTGCTGTTGCATTGAATCTGAGCCCCTGTAATACAGAGCTCTTATGCATAAGGAGTCTCCCAAATGCTTCCACCATCTGCCACATGTGCAGAAGATTTGGCAGTTATCTCAGACTAGCTCAGGCTGGCCTGTTTGTTCTCAGTCAAACCATAATCACCATAATACATTATTAATTATAATAAAATAATTCCAGATTTTGTCTGTAGTTTATTAGCTAACTTCCTGCATGAAAGGTTATAATTCTTCTTCTAGTGTTTGTCTGAGTAGATGAGCCTTGAGTTGGAATACTGTGCTTTTGAAAAAGGAACTTTTCCAGAGTTCAATAGGCATTGAACTAGGAGCTCTATTTCATATGTTTGGTTGTATCAGAAAAGGCTGAGACATCCTGAATAGTACCTTGAAATCCAAATAGAGTGCAATGCTTGTTCTCATACTATACAGTTCTAGAAGCACATTGAAATTTCTGCTGTCATTTGGAATTTACCCCATTGGGATGTTGGTGAATGGAGAGGCATACTTCACATTTTGCTTTTCTATCCAGGTGCTTCTGTGTGATGTGTGTTTCATCACTGTACTGTGTTTTCTGCTGTGAGTCTCTGCAATATGGTATTGATATTACCATTTTTCTGCCAAGTCACAACTATGACCTGTTCAGTTTGTTGCTTCTGGTTGCAGAGCAGGATTTACTATGGATAAAGGCAATATATATGCCACAGTATTGAACCCTTCACTGTGTGCACACATTCTGCACTCTACCCTTTCCTTTGTCTGCCAACATTTCAGGTCTCTCCAACGCTGGGTACCTGTGTCTGTGGCAATAAATATAAATATCCATCCCACAGATATGAAATAATAAAACACAGAAACCACAGATATACTTTCTTCTTGCTGTCTAAGGCTTTCTTGGGCAAAACTGAGTTTTGCTGTAAAACCTCACTGTGTGGAGGGCTTCCAATGTCTTTGCATATAGCTTCACCACTCAGTGTGCCTGTGACTTACTCTGTTCACAATCTAAAAAAGTCATTGTAGGCCTTAAACTCAGCATGGTTCATATAGTTGTGTGATCTACTATATTTTTTAGTTGTGTGATTCAGATTCAGTGGTTGTGATTTTATAGTATTAATAAGTTCTTAAGATATTGGAAAAATTTTAAATACCTCACTGGTTTTGCAGTTATTATTCAAATACCTATAGAAGCCATAATTATAGAATATCTCTTGTGAAGTCATTTAAATTTTAGTGGTTTTACTATTATTGTTGTTCTCTTCTATACTTTTAATCTTCTCTAATTTGTTTTCACAGCTGTTGCTGTTAACATTTCCCACCATTTACATTTTTATTATTCTCAAATGATCCTGCATTTTCATGGTCTCTGGTGTAAATCTTTCCTCATCTTGGCATCTGCTAGGCTATCGGAGAAGTTACTAGTTAGAGGTATCTATTTCAATGTGTATCTCGGCTTTTATTGTTTCTGGAAAATATGGATGCTAAATTTAAGTACCTAAAGCATAAATATGTGTGTATCCATGCATGAAGGGCAGAATAATTGTGTCAAAGGGAGCACTTCTGGAGTTTTGGCTCATTATGTTGTTAAGTATTCAGAATTCTTTGAGGATGAATTCCTTATTTTTGAAAGCATAATGAGAAATAAATTTTTCAGTAATACAATTTTGTACAGCATTATTAATTTAGTAAGAATGTTATTTGAATTAGTATGATTTGTTTCTGATCATGCTTTCAAAAGTCAGGATTTGGACAGCATAAAATAGGCAAAGCAACTGGACTTTGATATAATTTTGTGAAGTTCACCCTTCCTTACTTGCTTTAAGCATCTACTGTTATTACCCATAGAACCACAAACCAAAACATGGAAACATTCACCAGCTGTGTGGCTTTAGGTTCAGATGCTATATCAATATTAGTGACATAAACTGCACTGTTAGCATGCTGTCATTAATATGCTAAGCTGTCATGATCCTGCAACATCATGTCTGCAGACACATTTTTTGCACTCAGCTGACATAAGAAAATCACACTCAGAAAAGGCAAATGTGAACAGCAGATGTTCACCTTAAAACAGGACCAGGCTGCAAATGACAAATTAAGTTTTCTGTTTTAAAAAATTTTTATTAAGTGGAAGAAAGAGGCGCCAATAGTTTCAGTTTAGATTAAAAAGGAATTATTAGAAATAAGTAAAATTTATGCAGGTATACAAGACAAGTCCATTCTCATGCAGTGCTAAATGGATGGTGCATACAGTTTGCTGTAGGTTCATTGAACCAAAGGCTGGTTCTTTACAGATGACATGTGATATTCTCCTAAATTTACTTTTTAAAAGTGGATGGTGTAGTGCTAAGTACTAATGACATGCACTTTGTTAGCATTTCTGCTGGTTTCAAAAATTGGTTTAATACTTTAAAATTATTTGAAGTGAGGAATGACTTTATCTTTTATTAACAGATTTTTAATACTTCAGGCAAAATGTAGATGGTTTATTTTGATTGCAATCTACTTCTGAAGAGAGTATCAATGTATGTAATAAAAGCTTTCCAAAACTCAGTTTACAGTTTTGGCAGAAGCAACGATTTGGTCCACCACTGTACTTCACTGTTACCAGCAAAGACTACTGTATTGCCTCTTTGTGTTAGAATAAAACATGGGTAGCATGATTTTAATCATTAACCAAAATACCCCAGGCTCAAATATAAAATTCAAGAACTTGGATCTCCCATGTGATACCTACTTGAGTCCTGAAGTCAAGAAACAAATTAATTTCTTTAAAATGTCTTGATTCATTTGATAGCTGGAGGAAACAATTATTGTCATTTTATTCTCCTGCATGGCTATTTTTAAAAAAATCTATTGAAACTTGTAATAGAATAGCTGCATCAATGCTACAGTTCTAACACTAACAAGCATGCAATATTTTAGATAGAAGCCTCATAAAACTGAATATAAAAATATGTATTTTGATGATTTATCATTGGAGATAAAGCAGCTCATGATTGCTAAGCTGTCTTTTGTTCTAAATTGCCTGAAAGATACTTCTTTCTTGGTTAAGTCATTTTTTAAAGAACTGTTTTTATAATAGTTGCATTCCAGACTGAGATAGTTGCACGCTTATCAAATGCAACATATGAATTATAAGAACATTCCAATTAACACTTTCATGGAAATAAATTAATTTGTAACGCTACAAAAATCCTTTGCCTTGGATTTAAGAGTTTACTTCAAATAAAATATGAATTTGGAAACTTCAACAGACCTCTAGAACAATGAGAAAAGTGTAGAAATAGAGATCCCCATCATGATGGACTTTTTGCACTCATGAGATGTTATGAGAAACAGGTTAAATGAACTGTTGTTTTGTACACCTGCTCTTTCTCCTAGTGACAGATGGAAAAAATAGTTAAGTGAAAGGAAGAATAAATTGAAGTTAAACTAAACATCTAAAGTGCAAGTGCACTTTGCTGCCCAGGCTGTAGCGTGCTTACAGTGCACAAGAGGAAAATTGAAAGGTTTTGACTCTTTCCTTTACAATGTGCTTCTCTTGGAGCAAAACAGTGCTGCTCAGTCCTGGGCCTCCAGGAAAGCAGTGATACCCATTTTGGAATTGAAATTGCATTGCAAGGTAACTTTATCGTTAGTGGTTAAAGATAGCTGGAATCCAGATGAAAACTGGTCGTGGGTTATCTGTGATTAAATAAAATTAAAAGCAGGATGTCTCTAAAGCTGTACAGGTTTAAAAACATGGAAGCCTTTTATTTTCCTTGACAGAGAAGTAGACTTTGAACACTGTAGGCTGGCTAAAGACTGTGTTCAAAGAGAGAGAGCATGAAGGGAAAGCTGGGAAGAATACCACGTGGCTGACAACCTGCCAGCCAGTGCTGCTGCAGAGCACAGCATGTGTTAATCTTCTCTTTTGGGGTAGAAAAAAAATCCATCCATTTGTTTATATTAACATTTTATTTATAAATCTTAACCATGTCACCTCTGAGTCCTCTCTTGATGGAGTGAGAAAAAGACAAGCCTCCCTCATCAATCTGTTCTCCAAGTACTGTTGTGGAGGCTCCCTGCCCCTCCTGAGTCCCTTGTGACAACTCCAGCTCCACACAGGGAAGTGTTTGGTGCAGCAATATGCTAGGAGTTTGTTTTCTTTTGAAGTTACACCACTAATCTCATCTGTATCTAATTGTTAAAATATTCAATCTTCAAAGATTTCCTTTGTAAACAAAAGATTGTCATAACAATTTAAGCAGGATCAGATGTGTAAATTAAAAGAGTGGAACCCTCAATGAATGCTGCAGAAGTTTTTTTGAAAAAGGATACAATATATATATAATTCAAACCTGCTTAGTGGACTGAATAATCTAAAATAATGGAAAATACATTATTTGAAGGAGATTTTAAAACCAAATTTACCTAATTAAGTTTACCGTAATAAATAAACTTTTAATCTCTTACCTATGTGCATTACCTTTAATTTTTGATGTGCTAATTTTTCCCTTTTATTCTTTTTGAATGCATTACACTCTAGTATGTTTCATACTGCAGAATAGAACGTAAAATGGCTGCTAACCCTATCAACTGCTGCGAATGTAAGTTCATAAAAGCAAAAATTGCTTTACTGCAGTTTAAATGCATGTGCAGTGTTGGAAATAATTGCATTGCTCTGGGAAATACAATAACTGTTAGAACAGGTGTCTGTCATTCCTCAAAGCATTTTATCTAGAAACAAATCTTATATCATGTTTAAATACCAAATAGTTTTTAATCAAACGGTATACTGATTTAAAAGTGAAATTTAGGGTATTTCAAATGGATAGGATTTCAACCAGTTTCTGCGAAAAAGCCCCAAAACTACAGAGTCAGAAAACACTAAGTTATGCATTGCACGTCTTCTGAGAGTTTATCAGTGAACAGATTCATACTGATAGCCAGGACATAAAAGCAGAATTTTCTTCTGATTCAAACTAGAAATGCACACACAATTTCAATAAAATTGTGAACATTAGGAACAAGATATGAAGAATAAAGGTACTTTATTTTGTTTAAAATCAAGCCTAATCCTTCTCCAAGAAAGATATTTATTTATTGATTTAAATACTAAAGTAGACAAAATTTAATAATAGCCTGTGTCTAGGGTGACTGGGGGACATGTCATGCTTTCTGAGAAGCCAGAGATCATCAAAGGTGTATAATCTTCATGACTCATGGACCACTATCTGGAAGCCCTTATCTTTATTGAGCACCGCTAGACATCTAACTTTCGGGTTATATTAAGATGAAACATAACTGTTTTGAAAAAGTAAAAAAGAAAAAGCTAATGTTTTTTTCTTTTAAATAAAATAAATTATAGTCGAGTATTGAAGTGAAGGGACAGCCTGTCTGTCAGGCATAGTTCCTTAGTGGAAGGAATTACATTTCAAGGGTTTTTAGAATGATTTCCCTAAATTGGAGTCTTTCTCTGTACATCAGTTATTGAAGGAGAAATCAGCATGTTTTTTTAAGGCTGAAGAATTATTCTTTTTCCTCTTTGACTTAAAATCATTCCCCTTCATGAAAGAGCTGACTCAGTGTGCCACTTATGACCCAAACTTTCTGATGCATAGTAAATAACTGAATTTTCTCTGTTTTACAAGTCTTTTTCCTTTGTTCAGTACAGAAAGAAATTTATGATCCCTTCATTTGTACATCTTCCTTTCTAATCATTTAAATTAATAAGACCAGCCATACTCTTGAGAAATGGATTAATATCAAGTGGATAAACTCAATGCAAAATCATGTAGGAAAATATTTTTATTAAAAATAATAGATGTTGACAACGATAATTTAGAGCCTTCCAGATAAATTTTGAAACTTAATATCCTAACTAGATTTTCAATAGCTTTCCCTAAGCATCTTATTTTCAATAAAATTATCCATGTATTTTCTTTTGAAATGTATCTGCTAGATTGGAAATGTTGGAAACTTTAAGACGACCAGGCTTGTGTGTATATGTGGCATTACAGCAAGCCACTGAACTGTTGAGTGAGCCCCTGTAACTCTGAATCAATTTCTGCAGCTTTTCAATGTGGTCAGTAAGAACAGCCCACATCACAGAAAATTTATGAAAGATAGTTTATTAATTTTGGATAGCTGCCTTGGTGGTGTTTTGTCAGATTCTTGGACTTACTGCAGCTATTTGGTCCAAGTCAGCACAAAGGCAATAAATACTGAAGGTAGCTGGTCAGCAGTGCCACATGTGATTTTGGTCCTCAGTCTGTAGTGGGTTTGACTAATGCTTATTGAGGTCACCATAACTATGTCTTTGACAAGAGCTCCTTTCCTTTGCTAGCCATGACTCTGCTACAAGGGAGAACTGAATAATGTGGTATTTGCTGTCTTAAAAAGCTGCTAGGAAATTCTATTTCTGCTACCAGTTTCTGAAAAAAACACCTTATTGTATTTGAGTAGCAGCTTTGTGGGTTTTGTTCCTCGTATTTCAGTTGCATTTTGCAAGGAGAAGCTGGGATAAAACCCCAAGATAAATTCTAAGAAGACGAATCCAATTTAAGTATCTCATACCTGGTTTTATAGGATTTTTATTTCAAAACCTGAGCTGTGTTATCAAGACATAAGTGCTGTCTAGAAAGGAATAATAGGAGAATTTAGGCAAAATAAATAAGAATTTTTTTATTAAAAAAGTAAGAATTGTATGTAACCTAATAATTTCAGGATGGCTTGCACTATGGAGGTTGAAAAGCTATAAATAAAAATAGATTTTCAGAGGACAGTGTTAAATCCTTACATGTTTACTATTTTTCTTTTAAGCAAACAGAAATGCTCCTGAGTGAACTTTAGAAAACTGAATCTTTCCCAGTTAATCGTCTTCTATTTCACCTTTGAATGTTTTTCCAAAATATTGTTTGCAGAAGCATGGTAGAAAATATGCCAAACGTGTTGTCAGGTCTTTCTGAATGGCACATGATTAGATTCAAGAGCTGAATGCTTATGCTGTAGATTTAGCAAATTACATTCTCTTTTCATTTGACCCTGGAGAATTTCCTCAAGAGAAATTTGTGGATTAATGTGCATGTCATAGAAAGCCATATCTATTTAAGGAAACTCAGACATGAATGTTACTCTTCTTCCCTGTCTTTTTTCTATTTCTGATAGGAAAGCAAACCCCATTATGTTGAACAGCTATGATTTTAGAAGATGTGGAACAGTCTGGTGAGAATATTGTGGGTCTCTAATGTATTTAAACAGCCTCACTTTCACTATATTTATTTTACTACTCAGTCCCAGTGAAAAAAGATGAAAAAGCTCCTACACCTCCTTTCCAGTGAAAAAGCTCCTACACTTCCTTTCCAGTGCATACCCTACATGTAATCCTGCATTGGCCATTCAGAGCTTCCCAAAAACGCTTTTATTAGCACACTCTAAATATTATTTACAGATTGCCAAAATTATTTAGTACTTTCCTGAACAGTTCTTGAAGATGAGAATGTGTTAAAAGGGCAGTCAGAAAAGTGACCTGCTGGCGGGGCTAAACCAGGAGCAGGAAGCTTTCAGAGACAGCAGGGAAGGACCTTCATCATGAAGAAGATGCGAACTGTGTTAGTAATTATGTATCAAAGCAGAATTATCATACATCTCCTAACACCTCAAGGTCTCCTAAAGAGACTGCTGAAACCGTGCATAAAGGATATCAAAAGGGTACTGAGGAGACTTCTGTTCTCTGCTGTGTTTGTAGCATGACAAGCACAGTGTGTGTGCCTGTGTGGCTGCCCTTCTGCTCTGCTTAGTCTGCCAGCAACATTAGACCCTGTAATATCGTCATTCAACTCAACTGGGATATTCTCAAATTATTTTATAGCCTGTTGACTAAAAAAATCCAAAGAATTTTTTTTGTATTTTGCTTTAGCATGGATGCTTTGACTTCTTTTTGAGAAACATGATTGGCCTTTTGTTGCAGAGGATGTTGGTCAGGTACAGGGAAAGCCCTAAGCATCCCTGAAATGCTGCTGGTGGTTCAGAGGGACCTGAGAGCTCTGCAGTGGAGGACTGGTTCCCTAAACTTCATGTCTCAGCACTTGCCAGTTCCTACATGTAGCCAAATGATCACAGAAGAACCCTTTGTAATGCTCTCAATTACAAAAAACATTTCATTAATTGCCAGCTATCCCCAGATTGTGAAAATCCAGATATGGCCTGGAGGCATCAATGTATTCTATGTGCAGTTGGGATGGAGCAGGGAGTTTAAACTGCAGTAGCTGGGTATGTAAAACTCAAATAAAGTACATGAGGAAGAGTGTATTAAATCTTGATAAATCACTGCTTATTGTGTCAGGAATGGAAAAACATTTATCACAATAGTACTTCAGAGTAATATCCTACAGTGACAAAAAAATTACTGATAGTTTTTCTTCGTGCTACAGTTTCAAAGTTCTGTGATTCATTTTAGCTCCCAGTTTAGAAAAAGGGCTGTGTGTCAGTTCCATCAGGACTTTGAGCAAGCCCTGGGAATCAGCTAGCTTCTTGTTCTAATCAGAGTAAAATCTCACAAAGCCAATATCAGAGGCTCTATAAAAATGTATGGCAGCAGCAGTTTTTAAGAAAAAATACATAATTGAAGGTGTGCTGTATAACAAGTTGCAATCTTTATACATCAATTCACTTTAATACTCAGGTCACTTTAATTTTCCATTGGTTAAACAAGGGAAAGATATTTTAATTTTTTTGTTGGCAGAGAGAAAAATAATTTGTTGGACAAGTATATATAGAATCATTCATGCATCCTGAAAGCTAGTATTATAATGTTTCTCTATGAAGCTCTTATATCTGCTATTTTTCTGTAAATTCCAAGAGAAGTCTTAGAATT
>PYHW01010552.1:6642999-6663180 GCA_013186435.1 Turdus rufiventris
CCGTGGCACAACAGAGTAACAATTTGTAACAATCGCGAAATGCCGGCTTTTACTGGCAGGTTGCTCGACTCGGCACCTCGGTTTCCACGTCAGGGGTTGGAAATATCAGAAAATTATTCACATATTAGCTGCCCCTGAATGTAAGCCACATTCCCGGTGTGGGAGCAAAATTTTAGTTAAAATGATGCGGCTTATATTCGTGAAACTACTGTAATCCTCCAGAGTTTAGTTTTCAAAAGTCAAACACCCGTTTTTCCTCAAAAGCATCCATTCATTACCTGTGCTTTATTTCTGCACTGTAAGAATCTATTCTTTTTATTAACTGTGATAGATCTGGTCTTTACACTCTTACTTCTCATTTTATTGATCAGGGAAACAACTTTTGTCTAGCTTCTTCATCTGCTTCTTTGCTCAGTTTTTGCATGTGGTCACCACTAGTGCTTCTACGCTTATGCTGGCTGTTTTCTCATCCTCTTGCGTCCTAAACACTGGAAATTATAACTATTCTGCGGCAAAGATTTCAGTTGCATGTTGCTCCAGTGTACAGGGAACATATTCAACTAAAATATTTTAGTATTATTTCTAGAGGATACAATAATACATCTTAGAGTAACCTTTAGTAAAGAATATCTGTAACAACTCCTACAAAGTTAGCTTTACAGCCATTATTCAAATTCAGTCAAAAGCATCACCTAATGTTATTCCTTAATGATTCATTTGTGCTGGGCGTTGTTCCTTTTCAGCAGAATTCTTCCTTGAAATGGCATTCCTAAAATAGATGGAATATAGCTGTTCATGAAAAGATTAATTGAGGGTATTTGTACTGATAGTGGGGCTGTGAAATTAGAGATTTGGACTGGAAAGTCCCTTTGTTTCACCATGTAGTCTAATTCAGCGCTGTTGCTAAATAATTATATTTGGCTGTTCTCACTTGAATATTCTATTTCCCATACTAAAGATTTTATGTTATGCCCAGAGCATCTCATTAAATTTACTCTTCTCACTGGGCTGGGTTTTTATATAGGTTTTCTCAAATGCAGTAACATAAAATAGTAATATAAAAATTAGCAGTTAATACTAGAAGGCAAGAAATTGCAGGGAATATATGTGAGAGATCTATCAGAAAAGAAGTCAGAGCATAAAAGGCAAAAAAGCAAAGCAAAATAATATAAAGATCTCGAGGGAATTAAAAAAAGTAATAGCTTTCATAATGCATTAGAAAAGAGGCTTTTATCAGATAGTAATATTTATGTCCATTTTGATGAAGTATTTACTGATCTTCTGCAAGGCTGTGGTTGATTATAAAGGTACAATTAGCACTTAGTAACAATGACAGAAAGAAATGTTCCTTGATAACTTTTAAATCTGATGTATCTGGACAAAAAGAATCCTAGAATTTTGAAAGGAAAAGCAGGGAAACACTTCGAAATTATGCTCAGTAAATTCTCAAAGGCAGGAAATTAGTATTAGTTAATTTGAGAAAATAAATGCTGAACCACACAATGGGAATACAACCCACAGGGAATCAAGAGTCATTGTTCAGTAATTCTTATGTTTTATGCAATAAATTTCAGTGTATATTATTTACATAATCCTCACAATGTGAAGAAGGCCTGTTATATTTGACAAACAGACACAATGTAATGAAAGAGAAAATGCCAAGCATATTTCTATTTTCTGTAGTGCTACTCCCTTGCATTTGTTTTATATTTTTTGAAAAAGCTATTTTATAAAGCTTTCAATACCTCCTCTCACTGATAGTTGATTTCTGCTATAAAATAACAGAGGCCTCCCAGACCTGGTACATGAGAACTCAGAAAGAGCTCATTATCTAATCAAGGGCAGGAATCTCCTGACTCACTTTGTGGTGTTACATAACTGTGCACATGGTAGGTGGCCTACCTATTAAATGCTAACCCCCAGAGCAGGTTGTAATAAACAGTTTGCTAGACAAAATGGTAGACCAAAATGAGATTTAGCATTTTTAAAACTCTTTTTGGCACATAAACCACAAAGAAACAGAATTATGGTATTTCAGAGTGATTATTGTCACTGGATAATGTTTTAATATTCATTGTGCTCTTAGTATATCACTAAGTTAATGGACATATTAATAGAATAATGAAAACATTTTCTCTGTAGTAGCAGAAAAATTATTAAGGAAGCTCTCATCCATCAAATATCTGAATATCAAATTAATTAGAGCAATTTTCAGTAAACTGATTAGAAAATGGTGAGAATGAAGTTAGGTAAAATAATTCAACCTAGATCAAAATAAGATAAATTTTCCAGAATGCTGTTTCCAGATTCCATTTTTCTTCAGTCAATTTCTTGAAAATAACTGCAGCTACTTTAAAATCTTTTCTTTTAATCAATATTTTTTACAGCAGTTGAGATTAGGTTGTTCATTGTAGTGACAACGATGTCGATGAACTCATTTGGCTTTAATGATTTGATTCTGGCAGTAGCTACTAATTCTGCTTACCACGATACCTAAGGTTTTTGTACAAAGGTTAAAGATAGAAGAGGCTCCTGGGATGGCTGACAGGGAGGATTAGTGCTGCTGAGCCCTGCAGGAAAAGGTCACCACTGCAGTTACACAAAGGAGGGTTGTCATGGGGGAGGTGAAACCACAACTGGCTTACAAAAAGAGCTTTTGGGTGAATTAGACACTGGCAGGAATAGGTAGGATTTGGTTGTTCTCTCCTGCTTATCTTTGCTTTTGCCCATCAACACTGCTTCTAATTTCACTGCCAGGCAGCCATCATGTCAATGGGACTGTTCTTCCTTCTCTCTCCTCCCAATACTGTTTGTTTGTGTCATTTCCAAATAGAACATATTGAGCCAGCATAGCACTGCTGGGTGAGCAAGGGGAAATAAAAGACCTCTTTCTACTGGCAGAGGTTTTTAAGCTATGGAAAGTTCCTCTTGGGTTATAATTTATTTTTAAAGTTGCATACAGTATTCTGCTCTCATCTATGTCTCACTGAGAATTCATGTTCAATCCTAATAATGTCTGTGTCCCAGTTTCAGTAAGGGAGTAACTGAAGATCTCATTACTTAAGACTTTACATGATTAGTTGTTGGGGTGTAGGTTTTGGACAGATTCATAGGACTGTGTTGCATGTCATGGCCTTAGGAGACAATTTCTCAGTTGCACAAGGTAATCTTGGCTATGAAATATGGCTTGTTAGGAAAACGATGGCTCAGCTGTTCACCCTGAAATGTCACACCATTTCAAAGGCTTATCTTTCACAGTGCTGCATGTTGTGAACTTACTAGGCTGTACATTGAAGCCTACATACCCGGTTAGAATATTATACATAAATGGCAGTGCATGAAAAAGTGGCAGTTTGCAAAATGATCCCTGAATTAGAAGAAGTAGGAAGTGATTGCCAGCTTTTGATTTGCATTTAATGGTACTAAGCTGCAGCGAGAGGAAAGCTGCTATCTGAATTTGGTGAACTGATGGTCTGGTCTCACTTAAGAGGACTGATTTTTTCAATATTGGATTTCTCCATCTGGGAGGTGGAGAGTTGTTTTTTTTCTTACACCAGGTCCATTATATGCTCTCTCATCAGCCATTCAGAGTTTTCAGATTTTGGGGTTTTTTTGCTGACCCTGTATACTCCAGTTATACTGCAGTATGTTGCAATGTAAAAGTTTTTCTTTTATTATTTTTTGGGATCCAATTGCAAATCACAATAGACGTCCCTTTC
Organism: Turdus rufiventris; assembly: GCA_013186435.1. NCBI lineage: Eukaryota > Metazoa > Chordata > Aves > Passeriformes > Turdidae > Turdus > Turdus rufiventris. The sequence goes on from PYHW01010552.1 coordinate 6,646,719, forward strand.
CAGTCCCAAAAAGTAAACTTCCTAGTGGAGAGTAAGCTGTCATAAGACATGTTTCATAAACTTCCACTGATTTTAATGACATCACAGAGAGAAGGCGTGGTCTTGAAAATACGATTTAGTGATTCTACTTCTCAGTTGTCTCCCAGCAAAAAGCACCTCGGATGCATTAAAAATAGACAGAGGAAACCAAATGGCTAGTTTGAAGACCTGTAAGCCAGTGAACTTAGTTTTGGAACACGAATATTCATCAGATCTTATTCCCTAAAATAATCATCAAACACAACCTTTATTTGGGAAAGCTGTCAAGTTTGACATACCGTGCATTCAGAACCTGACTCAGAAATTATTAACTTTCAAATGGAAGGATCTTTTTGAGCAGCATTAAACAGGACATTTTAGCAGTTTATCATTAAATTTTCTTCAGTATTTGTAAAATTATTGATTTCAGAGAAATAAAAAGCATCAGTGTAAAAAAGACGAAGATTTAGTACTCAGGAGTAAACCAACTTCTCCTCCTTCAAACTTTAGAAGTAAAAAGAGGCTAAGAAATGAACTCAGATAATTTTAAGTGGCAAATTAACCTGTCTCATTTTTGGGAGCAATAGATAAAAACAAAGAATAGGAGACCTTTCTGCTTTCCCTGCTCAGATGCATTATTTGCCATAATTTTAGGCAGATTGTAAACAGACTGAAGGGTGTACAGTAGCTGGGGAAATCAGGACATTTGATGGTATCTTTAACTGCTTAAGTGTCACAGTTTTAGACATCTGTGGTTGAGAATTTTGATCCCTACCTGAATCCTACATGTCATAAAGAAAAATTATGTTACCTAATATCAAGAAACTTGTCTTTTGAATCACTCAGAAGTGCTGAAAATCCTCTACATTACAGCTTAATAACAAAGGCAATCTTTGTTCTCTAAAGAAAGTTTCAGGAAAATGCTAATCCTAGGGGAAGGATATTTAGGGATCAATTCTACCTTAGAACATAAAGGGCTTTTATTTTTACTCTAATATTAAAAATGTACATTTGCATTATCCTTATGAATTTCTAATTCCTTCGAAAAGGCTAGCTAGGATCAGGTATTTACGTAATTTTGCACTGATTTATTAAATATATTTCACTGTTTTCAGTAAGTGTTTTTAAAAATTAGTAAAGTTGTTTTATAGCTCTGTTTCATTTCTTCCCCAAGAGACTGCTGCCTTTGCTAGTGTCTCAAGTAAAGGATTTTAAAAGAAATTACTTTCAGCAATTGAACTATAAATAAAATAGTTAAAATTTCCTTCAGACAAACTCTGGTAAAAGTTTTTATACCGTAAAACCAAGCAAACAGCCAAAAACTTTTTAGAAAAACCTAAACTGAAGAATTTGATAAGACAAAAGGAAATAAGCAGAGAATGAAGTATCAATAGACGTCAGAATTGTTTTTGCTAGCAAATAAATATCTTGACTTCTACTGACAGAATATTTTGATAGTGGAAAAGAATAAAGATATAATGAGATGGACTCACATGCTGCACAATCTACAGGAGACCACTTAATAACTTGTTTATATTCCAAGGATGCACACTCCAGCATTCCCAAGTGTAAGCCATCACATTTGACAGATTTGAGAATGACCAGAGGCCCGAACCAGCAGCTTGCCACGTTCAACTCTGCCAAATGCTTTTAACAGCAGAGTAACAGCAAAAAAGGTGGGGCTGAGTGCCTTGCCAGTCTTTGGAGATTCCTGGACTTTGCTGTGCTGCAACCAGACCATGCCTGACTCATATCCATATTTTAATAAGAAGAGGAAGGAGCAAATTTTACAGTTTTTCATAGAAAAACTCAAATAAGTGAATGAAAATCCAATGGAGTCTTTTTGTTTGTCACATGAAGTAATCCTGTGATGTTTTCTGTATTAACTGTAGCAACCATATTCTCTTTGCTTTATGTGGGAGCACCTGCCAAGAGCTGGACAAGTCTGTTTGCAGACGGCTGGAAATGGCTTCCAACTTGAACTTCGATTTGGCACTCTCGTTTTTGCTCTTCACCAGCATTAATTACAGTGGCATTTTGGCTTGGTGCCTAGATCTCTGTAGAATGAATCTGAGGCCAAAAGCAAGTGTGTGCTTAAGCCAGCACATGTATCAGGTGCCTCAGCAGGGAAAGAAGCAGTACCATGGGAGGGGAAGGCCACATGCAGAGCTTTGCTGCTGAACACAGAGTACGCTATGGTCTTTTATATTTGACCCTATACCCTATCCCTGCTTGGCTTTTGAACAGGTCTATGTATTGTCTCCAACATCCAGTTTTCATATTGTTATTAAAAATTAGTCTTTAACCCATTTAACAATCATTTGCAATTGTCTCACAATCTGAACATTAGAATGGTATTACTTGAATAACACAAGAATTTCACATGGATTTCTCTTTGATGCAATGGCAATGTTAGAGGTGCCAAGAGAAAACCAGAGATTTGAAGGGAAGATAAGAGACCAACCATCCTTATTAAGGCAGTGAGTTGGCAAAAAAGTGAAGTAAGGTCAGAGGTCCTCTGACTGTTCTCTCTGGTGTTCTCCTCCTTTGGAAAGTTCCACAAAAATAGCAAGACAATTGAAAAATTCCCTCTGTGATACTGCTGCCCCTTTGCCTTTGCAGCAATTGAAGCAATATAGTCAAGAAAAGGGAGTGGTGCTTTTGCAGGATTTTCTTCTGTAGTACTGCAAAAAGAAAAGGGTACTCATCATTCATTATTCTAGAAATTTAATACTGAAATAAATGTTGCTTCTTTCATAGTTGGTCCTATCTGTTACATTTTAGCACAATAATCCTAATTGTTACCCACTATAAGATAGGTACCCTATTACTCAAATTTTAGTTCTTCAAAACAATTTTAGGACATTTTGGGTTTTGTATTTATGCCAGTAATTCTGTATCTTTCTTGAAAAATGAAGTTTTGGGGGAATTACGTATGGAAATGGGGACTTATTATAAGAAGAAAGCTAGATGTTATAAGCATGGATTATTTGTAGAAGAGGTATCATATCAGTAATAGTATATACTGTATGTGTGGGGGATTTTAAGAGGTAAGTTTACAGTAGAGTTTTCGCCCTGCCATAACCTGTTCTCACTGCTGCAATACCCTCTGCCCTTTAATTTCCACTGTTTCTGGTAATTTTATGTGGTCTGTCAGAGAGCAAAAATTATCTGAATTTTAGGTTAAACAGGAGACAACAGGGCAATTTCAGGTGGAAAGTAAGTAAACAAAGTACTTGACTAATGTAAAGATAACTTCTTTTCTCTGCTAGAATTGTATGGGAGGGGTTTTGCTGCAGGCCCTGTGCTGCTGTCTGTGTAGTGCCCTTTGTCTGGCTGTGTGTGTCTAGGGTAGAGATGATGCAGCAATTCAATTCTGCAAAGTCCACTCCCTGCTAATGTCTAGAGCTCTGACCTTTGTAGGTGACATTCACCCTTTTTTCATGTAGGATTTGAGCTTGGTGTCCCTCCCTGCTGCAATCCATCATATTTCCACAATCTCTTGCTGTCTGGTCTTTTGTTGCCTTTCTTGCATCCTAATTTTTTCTGCAACATTGCAGATGAGAATTTTAATTCTCAGTTCTCCTTGCAGATGGTGAAGAGGATTCTAGTCCTTTCTGTACTCTTTCCAGCAGGACTACAGGCTTCATGCCTATCCTTTATGGCTTGTTTGGGTTTTTTTTCCACATAGAAAAATTGAACTGAAAGAACAGTAGGCATGCATTCTTTCTTTTTCTTTTCTCAATGATTTTAGATCCACTTCTCCACTTTGACAGCTCATCTGGGGTTGGGATCTTTTGGGTGGTAATAATAAATAATGAACTTACTCTTTATATCACTAAAGTTAATTAAAAATTCACACAGCTGCAAGGATAACTTGCACCAAAATGTGTCTTGCTTGCAAGCCCAATGGAATTGTCACCATTTTGGAGGAACATTTAGACTGGCTCTGAGATGAAGTGTGAGGTGCAGCAAAGTGAGATGCAGCCTGGAGAGATCCTGCCCCTGGTGCACAGCAGGATGCAGTGGGACTGACATAGCACATATCCCTTGACAGACAGTAAAGGCCCATGAAAGTGCCAAAATCTTCTCCCCTACGGTCTCTGCCTGCTGCCACCACTCCTCAAGCACATGTATGGCTGTGGGAGGCTGGGGAGGACGAACCAGAGGACTTTTGTCCCTGTCATTTATGACTTCTTCCGTCCTATCACAAAATTCTTTTTCTGCCCCTTGGTGTTGAACTCAGTGCACTTCCCAATCTTCCAGATTCAATTAAAAACAGCCAGAACTTAATTCCTTACATTTTTGGTAGATTTTGATGTGTTTGGGGAGTAAATCACTCAGACAATTATTGATGTGCCTACAGGGACATCAGGCATTATTTTCCTGATGCTGAAAATGTTTACAGGTAGAAATGTGTCCTCTTTTTAAAGCCTGCCATTCACACCACCTCTACAAGCTGTGTCAAAAGTGTCTTGAGTCCATGAGCGCCATTATTCTCTCTCAGTCGATCTGGCAATAATAGTAATTTCAGTACTTTCATCCCCAGGAAAGGGAGAACTCATGGTGAGATACATTAGTGCAGCCACCTTTTCAGCTGATAGGGGTTCTTTTAATGTGCTGTTTCTCTGAAATTTGAGCTAAAAATAGACAAGGGAATTATTCTGTTATCCAGAAGAAGGACTGCAACTTTCTAAAGGGTTTAGGTTCTTTATTTTTTGAAGAAAATTGTTTACAAAACAGAAGGCAGCAATGCCTCCAAGAAATAAATATCTGTCACTGTACTGGGAAGAATACCAAAATGTTTAGTATGCATAAAAATTGGTTATTATTTTTTGGTTGTGTATCTTTAGAGATTTAATCAAAATATGTAATTTCTTTTTAAAGGAATTTTTTGTATTTTGTCTCTGGTTTCGCATTCAATTTGGAGTGATTTTTTTTTAGTTTATTACAAGAGAAATTAAAATATGTTTCATTTAGGAAAAATGAAATGATCTTTTAAAATGTTGATTGCCATTTTATGTTACTCTTTATTATTTTTTATATATACATTTCTTCATATGGCTAGCATATGTTATAATATTTAATTGAAGATGCTTCATTTACTGAAAGGTACTTTTGTTCAATGTTAAATCATTTCCACAATGATTTGAAATATCAAGTGAAGTAAATTGAACCATCTGAAATCTGATACAAAAAGAACATTTGTAGTGTCCTATTACACCTGTTTTCTCACTGCAAGAAAGTCACTTCTGATTTTAATATGATTAAGTAAGTATAGATTGACTGAAATTTAAAAATTAGCTCCTAAGTTATTCCATTTTTTGAGAAAATAATATTTTTTTATAATCTTGCAAGATGTTTCATTTTCCATTTTAAAAATAGCGTACTCTCGACTATATTTTATTTGAAAATTTCCACCTATCTTTATATCCCCACAGCTCCATGATAGTTTACTCTTTCATAGTCCAGAAACCTAAGCAGTTTATCTGGCCTATAACTTACTCCTAAATCCCTGCCTCTTCCAGACTCTTTAAAATTGGATAAGGATTAGGTTGAAACCTCAAGTAACAGTTCTGCAAGTGAGCTCCTACTCTTACTGGCAAGATGATAAACACATGGCACAGGGACTTTTATTTAAGAGACTGGGAGACCAACAGGGATTGGGTACCACTAGCATATGGAATAAGAAATATGTTTGAAAATGTCTGGTGATAGAATTAATGACAGCTGCGATCTCTGAGCACAATTACATTACTGTTACTGTCAATGACTGCTGTTAACCACCATGTGAAAAGCAGTCATGTAACATAAGGTGCAAATGAATAGTGTTTAGATTTGCTGCAAAAGCCTGGCACAAGTCAGAATTAAAGATAACATTAAACCCTTCAAACAGAATTTATCTTAAAGTAAGCAGGGTCAATAATATAAATTCCAAGATAGCCCTTTAATGCAGAGCAAGAAAATTTTGAATATTTGAGATATTGAAAAACAAAATCAAATATCAAATAAACGCTTGTATGGCTAAGCCTCTGTAAACAGTTAGGTTCTATAATCTGTGTTTTCTAAACTCAGCACCCTGGCCTTTGTAAGCAAAAAGGCTAGAGGGTTTTGAAAATCTCCAAATCTCAAACCTGAATAAAAATGTTCTGTGAGCCTATTTATTGAAAAAAAGACTAAAGATATACCTGAACTGCATTAAGATTTTGGTTTTGCTAATTTATAAACAGTCTGATTTTATGTATATAATCATGAATACATTTAATTCATATTGCACATTTCCTCTCAGAAATGCTTCTGCTTTGCCTGTGTCTTCATGTGACGGTGTATTTGCTCAAGAATTATGAAATATAAAATTTGACCTTTATGTTTTAAGCAAAGTTTTATTAAAATCAGCCCGTAGTTTTGTCCAGGCAGCAGTGATGAGCAAGACCCTGAAGGCCAGATGCACAGGGAGTGTGACCACTAAAGCCTTCATTCCCTACTGATGCTGAAAATCAGGTCATGCAGATGCAAGAGAAAGTCCCTTCGCACTTTTTGCTAAAGCTGTAACCTGGGTCATTACTGAGTAAAATTTGGGAAAGAAGCAAGAGGTATGAGATACAATTATGCCAAAACAAAACCAAGTAAAGAAAGACCCTTGTGTTCTGCTTAACTTGTCCTTTTCCAGAAAGGTTGTTGTTGGGATGCTGACTGCAAGCAAGTAATCCTATTAGATTTCAGGAAATAGGCTTACCTTGTTATCTGAAAATATTTGGGTAGATCAAGCTCTCAAAGAGGTTCAAGGGGGAAGGTTTTTGTTAAGAACCACTTTGAACTAGCACCTTTTCCCATAATCACAGCTTATTGCTAAACTCAACAAACCAGCACCTCCTGTTGAGACCTGGAGGGAAAGAATAACTCTGCTCAAGGCTATGTGTGAGGAAGCACATTGTTCCCCCCCCACCAGACTGAACTGCTTTTACACTTTCAGAGGCACTGTTTTTCCAACAGTTCTCATGTGTTCAGAGATGCTCCCTGCAGCCAGAATGCTCTTCCTGGAATGCCCTACTTGGATGGCAGTGCAAGGCTGTCAACCCTGGGGCCATGTTATGGTATGAAGGTTATTAGGGAGGGCTGCAATCAGGTGACAGGGTCCAACTCCATGTTGTTGCCATCAACCTACACTTGTAAAGTATGATTTTAAAAAACCCAGTGAAATTGCAAGTTAAAGAGAAAAATTTTGGTTTAGTCTCTGTCTGCCACATCTTCCCATTCTAAGCAAATGACTGTGTGGGGTAACAAATATTCATCACCAAGCCAAAACCACTCTAAATTTTGCTGTACCACAGCAGCAAAACTGGACTTAAGACTTGTTACATCATGATTTAGAGGATGAGTATTCTGACTACAATGAGGACAGATTTACTTATCATTCTGCTAACATAGCTGTGTACACTGTTTTTTTCAGATTGATTTAAATCAGATGCAGACAGGAAAAATAAATCCTTGCTTCTGCTCATAAGCAAAAGCAAGATAGGTAGTTCTAGCAACAAAGATGACTAAGCATGAGAGACTGTACACAGCAGAAGAGGCTACCAGTAAATCAGGATTTTGACATTGGGCAAATAATTACTGGGAATAGTTCTCCTCTGAACAATTATCAGGAAGATCTGTTTGGTTTCTTAATATGCTGTAGAGACAAGGTTGAATAAAGAGGTTTGATATTTTAATACCTCTCTGAAGCAGCTGACTGACAGTTTGCAATAGTGAATGGCAAATTCTGCTTATCTCGTGTTTCAGGGGTTGGTTTTGGTATGATTTTTCTTGGACTATAAATATAGATACCATGACATACTTCTTTATGTTTGATACATCATATTTGTCTTCTCAGTTTTGGGGATGGGAATTGGCCATACACAAAATGAAGATTTTTACTTCATAAAGTGATGAGGTAATAAGAAGTAATAGGGTTTTATATTGCTTGTTAACTTCTGAAGGACTGCATGGGCAGTTTGTATTTTGCTTATTTATGCTCATTCAATTAATCGTAGTTAGCCCGTCTGAATCTGCATTTGAAAAATGTAAGCATCTCTTGCATCCAGTGTGTAGAAAACTTAACAAACAGCAGCAGGAAGACAATTCCATCAAAAGATTTTCTCCCTTTGTTGTGATATTGTCAACAGCTCTTGATGGAATTACTTCCTTACATCTTGTTTCAGTCCATATATTACTATTTTCCAAAGATTGTTCAAAATACAATTAAAAATGGATGTTTTTTTGTACCTCATGTAAAAAATGATAATATAACAACGCTGTACATTCCATAAACAATATATCTTCCTAATCGGATATTTATTGTTTTGTTCACTTGCATAAATTTCGTTTTACAGAATTCCTTCTTCTGCTTGTTTATTCATTCTGTTAGGAACTGAGAGCTAGGTAATGACTTTCTGCTGTCCATATCATGTCAGATTAAGTGTTGTATTCAGAAATAAGTGGAAATCAGAGGGGGTTCTGGCAAGGACTTATTCAGATCCTGTGGTGTGGGTGTGAAGGTTTTGCAAGGTATGTATAATTATCTCAAGGAGTGTAAATCTTCCATTAGTTCTTTTTTTTTTTTTTTTCCCTGCTGGGTCTAAAACCAAATTATTTCTTAAGGCACTTATTAAATGCTTGGAAGAATATGGAAATTAACTGACCTTGCAAAAATGCATTTTTCTTTAATTGTGCTCTTGGGTTAGCTGTATTTCTGTATTTTCTGTAGCAGGATATAATTCTCTAATTGGATCTTCTTATAAGAAAAATTTCTAACATGAAATAGAAAATCCTTGCAATGTGATACCGCATTAAAGCAGGTGCATAAATGCATTCCTATTCTTTTTAACTCTAAACTGCTTTCCTTCAAATATGCTGAGGGTATCCATTTTGAAATGCACATGGCATGATTTTCTACCTTAAAGACCTCAAAGTAATTCAAGATTAAGGCTTCAGCAGTCGCCTTATTTCGGTATGACAGGTAATGCATTACACTTGCTGAGGGAAAAGTGGTGGAGTATGAGTCCAACTGGCCATGTTTTCATTTAACTATGAGCACAGAATAGCTATAGGGAATTTTATGTCTCCTGTAAGTTTCTAGTTTGATTCAGGGCCTGAGCTTTGGCTCTCCCAGTCTGTGGAATGAAGGAAAGTATTGATTTTACAAACTCTGTGCCCTCTTGAATCTGTCTGTGAAGGGTCAGTGTAGCTGTTTCATGAATAATGAGCAGCTGAGATCACAGAAGAAGATTTAAAAAGGATTAATTCATGTCGAATTGAACTTTGAAGGAGAAATTTTGCCAGCTTATATATTGGCATGTTAGTGAGGAGTTGCTTGAAGTAAAACTGTCCAATTATTTTCTTATCTTTTCCTCTTAATGAGCTAAGAGATCATTTCTGTTTTCAAAAGTCAATTATGGGAGTAGCTATAAAATCTTTATATTCAGCTGAATCCTGTCTTACTGTCCTGAAACATGACCTGAAATATGGGTGTCAGAGAACAGAGTTCATGGCAGCAGCCCAGAATGCATGTTAATACTCACTTCATTGGTGTGCTGCAAAGAAGCAATGACCACCTGCATGGAGTGTGTTGTGGAGGCTGATTTTTCTATTTTGTTCCCTGTTTTATGGATTTTATATATGTAGAAGTAGCTTAAACACTATCTTCCACTTGCAGGGCTTCACTTGTTTGAGTGAAGGTGTACTAAATTCAAACTTTCTGCTGTGGGCATATAATTTAAGTCCTATACTTGCTGTTATTGTTCCAGTCTTTCCTGCGTACCCTTTGAATGTCTGCCTTTGTCTGTTGACTAAGTGATTATATGCTGACTTTGTATTTCCTAACTCACATTTAATGTAGATTCCTTGTCACTGACACAAAGTCTCTTACACCCCAGGTAGCTGTTCACCTCACAGGCACCTAAATCTAGGGATTATGTGGGTTTAGAACGCTGTAATTTAAAGAACTATCCAGTTTAACTGAGGATGTCCAAGTCCTATCCACTGCAGTAAACACTGTACAAGCATTTTCTTTGGCAAACCTGGAAGTGTGCTATACTAATCAAAGAAATTCCTGGTGTTTCTCATAATTCTGTTGTTTCTATGCAAAACTGTGTAGTGACATACAGAGGCTCTAAGAAAGGGACAGGCGACCTGCATCATCTATGGATTCATTGACATAAAACAATGAGCTGTGTGCGGGCAAAGAAAGGGGTATAACACCTTACTGCTCTCCACTGATCTGCTCTTAGTAAGGATTTGTAGATCCTCAAACATTCAGAAGTCAAGTTTCTGTTTAGCTTTGAATGTTATTCTTTGTGTCATGATCTCAGTTGTTTTATTTGTCCTCTAAAACCATTCCCCACAGCAGGAGAAATACACTTGGGCACCACCCTGCATGTACCTGACACGGCAATGAAGGATTTAGAATTGTTTAAAAGGGCTTCACAATTCAAAAGTTCTAAGTTATTACAAAAAGCAAGTAAAGGTTGTTTTGCTAAATGTGTTCAGATTCCTTGAATCACAAATCCATACAAAAGTCCCTGGGGGTGTGTGAGTTCCATTGGCATGAGCAAGAATGTGACCAAGGATTTCTCATTCCTAATCAAATACGCGTGTCCACTGTGGTCTAAAGCTCTTCATGTGCAGTACAAAACATGTGACACATACAGTGCTACTTTTCATTCAGCTACAGACAGAACAGTTATTCTGATTAAATGAATACTTCAAGAGGAAAGGTTCTGGTGTAATTTTCTAGATCTGTGTTTTTGAAAGTTCCTGCTTCTGCTCACAAAAATGGGTAATGAACCCAAGAACACAGTGTGAGCAACTTGTCAAATTGTGCAAGGACTGGATACATTGAAGGAAACATTTTCTGGTGCTCATGATAGCAAGACTGGAGTCTTGCTGTGTCTGATGATCTTGTGAAAAGCTTCTTTATTTGCATACTTAGGCACTTTGGCTGGAGGTGGTCTCAGAAATTAATGAAGTATGCCAATGTTAAAACAAATTCCAGGCACTGATCCAGCTTAACAGTATGGTGAACTTCAATAAACTGGCAAGTTTAAGGGTTTGTAGGAAAATGCTGAAAGTAGAAGCAGGAAGGGTGGACGGAACAATGATCATGTCTAAGTGCTCTGTCGCATCCTGTCTGCAACTAGACTGCTTTGATTTTCTGAAACAACTACTTTGAAAGGAGAATACTTAAGTTATCTATGGAGTTAATACAGATTTTTAATACCACTTCCTCTTGTGGTATTGCCTTCAGAATTCATTCCTCTCCTAATCCAGTGCATTTTTACTTTCAGACATCATGCAAAAATCTAGAAAAATGTGTTGCATATTGTCTGCAGGTCCTCATTGTGTAGGCTACAGCCCTGAAGTTCTACTGCTTGCCTGCCTGATGCATGAAATAATGTCTTATTTTGTATGAAATATTCTTCATTTGGTTCATATACTTCAGTGTGTGAACTCAAAAAAAAAATCCCAGATACTTTTGGAGAGCAAAAGAAATCAAGATTCATGAGCACAGTTGAGTGCAATTTATCTTTCCTTTTGAGGATACTTGTTGGAACATGTTTTTAAGCTTTGTTCACTCTACATACTGATGTTAAGTACCGTGTTTTGCCTTCAGACACCTTGCTATTTCCAGAACATTATGTAGTAGGGAGGTCAATTATTATGAAGAGATCTTTTCAGGACTAGCACACACTAATGAAAGTGAGACAAAGAGTAATACTGGAGACTAACCAACTGTGTAGATAGCAAGTTGTGGATTTCTCAACATTATGGAGTATTTGATACGGTCAAGGAGTTGAAATGTTGCTTGAAGGGATTGGAACAATTTGTGAAGCACTGGGATGTGTGCAATATTCATAGCCACCTTCACCAATTAGTGACAATGTCTTGCATCAACATGGGCAAGTATTGTTCAGATTTGAAAGATGCATGCTAGAATTGGGGGATGAGCTTTAGCTAGTGCAAATTATCTCATTGGCATAACTAGTACATCAAAAGAAAACAAACATCTGAGCAGAAAGAATATTGACAAAGTTACTGCAGAGTCTGGGCAAAGACACAAGGCATGCAAGTATGTTTTTGGATGAAAACTGTAACACAGTGGCCATTAGTTTAACCATTTGTGCATGTATTTGTCTTCATTTTACAGATGTAAAGCTGAGGTACAGCAATAGTAAGGCCAAAAAAGTGGTGCTGGGTTTTTACGTGGAGTTTGAGTTGATAGTAACCTCAATTTTAAGATATTCCTGCAGCAAAATGTATGTTCAAAGCACATATTTCCATGCATTACATTTTTGCAAGTTGAATGCAAACCACTAAAGTAAATTAGAAGCTCTTTATTGGTGTCCAATTTTATCTTAAAATGTTGGTTAAAGTCACCTTGCAGATTGTGTGGAGTCTGACACACCAGGGACTTCAATCATGCTTCATATAGTCCCTTTTGTTGCAGAACTTTCAGCTCTTTTGAATGAAGACAGAAAATATGTTTCCTTAATGCAAAATTCAGATTAATCCCTTAAGCAGGACTCTTACAAGCACTAAATTAATTAAGCATTTCTAGAGAAAAAATAATATGTGGTTGTGTTATCAAACACTGTGGTATTCACAATATATCCAGTGACTACTGGATTGTTGGCTTGTTCTCTGTTTGCTGATTTGAACCTAAACAAAGCAGAATGAGCTGAGCTGCTGAAAATAAAAATCTGTCAGGTACATGCAAGCAGTGATTTTGAAGACAATTATGAATTATCCAGATTTAAGATTTCTCTTAGAAATAGCAAAATTCATACCCTTAATGAGAATATTATGTCATGCTGAATATCAAGGTTCTTCTCCAGGTCCTCGTGGGATCCAAGGGTTTTTACAAGAAGTTGCCAGAACTTGTCAAAACAATGCGCTTTTCTCTGAGAGCCTTAGTTTCCCAGATAGCTGAACACCATTTGGTGACATTTTCTTTTAAAGAAATCAGCCTGAGTCTAATGCCAAGAAAAATGAAGCAAATTCTGTCATCATGATAAGTATTCATAACGTGTTTTTTAACAGCAAAGTGGTGTAACACATTAATGAGCAGCAGCGCTAACCTGACCTGTCATAGACTCTGTAGAATGTGTGAAAAAGAGAAAAAGAGATGAAAAATAAAATAACAAAATGAAAGATGGATCTCAGACAGTATATTAGAATATAAATAAATATTGTTTTGATGAAGAGTAGGAGGAACAAGAACTAAAATTAGAGTTTGCTACAGGCTCCCACAATGGGTTTTGAATCTCAAAGTGATACACAATAATTTTATCAGATATTTTTTTGTCATGAGTTTTCAAGTTTAAAGGATAAATTAATGTGAATCAGCAAGATTTTTGTTCCAAATTTTAAATAAGGCGTTTTCATAACCAAAACCATACTTGACTGATAGCAGTTCTAGTATCTAGATTTGGGGAAAGACGTCTGTAAAAGTAGAAGCAGTAAGTACTGAAATGCAAAAATTTGGCTGCATGAGAATGTTAAAACTACTCTGGATAATAAATTAAAGTACGTAAAAATAACAGTCTTCATTGCCAAAGAGGAAGCAGCTATGGTCTGTTCTGTTGTAGTTTTTGGGTTTTACCATGTCATTTCAAAAGGCTGGTACAAAACATTGTGTTAAGTAGGCATCCATTTCTGTTACAGTCCTTAGAATATGCCAGAAAGAGAGCAAGTTCCAATAGTCCTGGTTTTTAAAGGCATACTGAATATTGTCAGAAATTTTGGTGTATGAAAGCCCCCAGATGTACAAAACATCTTGAGCACCTATCATGAGAGAAAAAAAATCCAGGCAAATATAGTGATGACTCTGAAAGGTCAGTGGTGGAGGTGTCAGAATCATCTTCTGTATGACTTGCAAGGTGGTCATGAGTGTTCCCCAAACCCACTAATAATCCAGTGGTGACTGAGGTGTGATGAGTGTGAAACACCACAGAGAAGCCATAATAGAAAGCAGGATCATACTAATATTTGCCTGAAAACTTTGGCTGTGGAGAGCATAGTTATATTTTATTAATCAGCTGAACTATTCCAGAATTTAGAAAATGTAAATTCTTTTACTGAGAAAAAGGATCACAAAATGAAGTATGAAAAATTAAAATAGAGTATAAAAGAGGATGAAATTTGATCTTTAGAGTCTTAGATAGACTTAGAAAACTGGTAGTCAAATATTATTTGACATGATTGTCATACATTAAAAGCTCATGTTCCTCCTGGAAGTATCTAATATATATAATTTTGGTTTATGTTTTTTCTTTTTTAAAGAGCGGCTTTTAATTAGGTATTATTATCTTTTCTACAACTTAATCACATTTATATTATTTATGTTTTTATCCATTCTTAAGGTTCTCAGTCTTAACACTGTTCTAAAGATATATTCCCATGTGGTACACAGCATTTTTTAAATGGCTTTTTAGCATCAGTGAAATTATGCATCACATTAGACAGTGAAAAACACCGAAAGCCTGTGAACAAAATGACTAGTGCTTCAAAGATGGTTCTTAGATGAATGTGGACAGCCTATTATGTATGACATTATAACTTCATTATTAAATCACTCATGTGTTTATCACCTGGAAATGTAGCAGAAGACATATTTATTTGTAGTCATTGTGCTCAGTGGTGGAAAGTGCAGTACTGTAATAAACTCTTGCCCTCTGAAATATGTTTATCTTGTCACTGAGCTGGCTAACTAATGTGATTTTCCACCTTTCTCAAAAGAAAGGTAATGCTTGCTGCAGTTGCTATGATACAAGACTAATGCACTGAACTTTCTGGTACATCAGCACACATTTTGTTCCTTGTCATTGCTGCTGTCTCCCAAAACTCCAGATGTAAAATAAGGATTCACAGATATTTTTCTTGTTTGCTCTGAATTACTAGTGGCAATAGCACTGAGATTTAATTTAACTAGGGATTCAATTACATTTATTTTTTATAAAAATTGTCTCATGAGGTTACAACAAAACAGGATTAAATGCACTCTCTTGTGTTTGGGACTTTATCAGCAGATGTGAACGTCTAGCTTTGTCTTTCTAGAAGTTACATATCTAGAAAAGGCTTTATCAACCACTCTAAGAGAGGAAAAGACAAAAAGAGGCATCTTCAGTGCACAGTTTATACCACAAGCCTGAGACATTTTAAGCCACGATGAATTACCTCCTGGAGGAGGCTTCTTTTAATACTGGTTAGAGAGGACACCAAGATAACATAAATGAGATACCTAATTTTTATATACCTAAAATTATAGGAGATGAATCCCACTGAAAGCGATAAGGTGATTTATTTTTTTTTCAAACTTTTGGCCTGTGAGTAATCCAAAACAAGATGAACAGGTGGAGACACAGCAAAAACACTGGAAGTATAATGCTGTATATGGCAATAAAATAAAAGTCAAAATGTGATGCCATAGAGAAGTAATTCTGTGGAGAAAAGGCTGAGAAATACAGATAGACTTCCCTTCCTTGCAAAAGCAGGGTTTTGTGAGAGTTAGTAAAGACATTCCTGTAAGAGCAACCTCTTTCTCATTTGCATCCTTTGCCTCAATCTCCCAAAGCAAAGCAGTTGACAGACTGTTTCTTAAGAGATGTGTAACATGTTCTCTGTCAGCTACAGTGACAGTGTTCTCAGGGATTCCTATTTTGATGACATTGCCCCAGCTAGACAGAGACTGAAGACACAAAAACAAAACTTTTGTAAATACTGAAATACTGGCTTCTTGCTGTCAGTGGATTAGACTGCAGAAAAGATTCTCCTCTTTTTTTTTTTTTTTTTTTGGTAGCCTGGCAATTCATCAGGTCTTCTCCAAGATATTAATAATGTTTTGACTAGCAATATCAGGTAAGCTTAATGGATTTCCCTGCCAGTTATGCTGAATGTGATTGCAGCGAAGCATGAAACGAACTGTTTTAATGACTTATACTTAGACCTGGTGTTAATTTTTCAAGGACACCTGCATCTTTCTTTCATTAATTGAACAAGCAACCTCTTGACTGCAAGTGAATAATTAATTTAAAAGTCTGAAGAACAATATTCATTGTACCTTAGGAAATAGTACTGGAAGGTTTCTGGTGTGAATTGCTTCAAAAATAAGTAATCTCATCTATTGATTTTGAGATGCTTTCTGCCCATTGAGACACAGTATGTAAAGTAGATGTGCTCCTTTCTCTGCAGCTGGGATGACAGCAGCTCGGTTAGCAGTGGCCTCAGTGACACTCTTGACAACCTCAGCACAGATGATTTGAATACCACCTCTTCTGTCAGCTCTTATTCCAACATAACAGCCTCTTCAAGGAAGAACACCCATGCCCAGGTGAGTAGCTATGTTGCCATTTGTTGCAACACCCCCCAAGAAGGCAGGATAACAAAAGAAAAAGGTTGGTATCAATGC
>PYHW01010552.1:6663571-6739043 GCA_013186435.1 Turdus rufiventris
CTCCCTTCAAAATTGCAAGTGATAGAGAAGTCAATACAGAATATTTGCAGGACTTGTTCCCTCCAAAAGAGAAATAAAACCAGAAAAGTTTGTCTCAATAGGAAAGTATTCTCTGCTGTGTCATCTCCTGTTTACAAGCAGGGAACTTTGAGACTGAGCACTCAGCGTAGAGGAAGAATGGCTGGCTCTAGTGATTTGATGTCAAGTATTCAGGATACAAGACTGACACTTCTGATTCCGTTTAGACTCCTGCAGGCAGTCGGTGTCTGCAATTCAGAGGTCTGTTTTATCGATGGAGATAGCAGCAGACCCTGAGAGCAGGAGAAAAACACTTATTCGTCCTTTCCCCCAGACAATAGGGAAATATAGTTACTTTTGGAATTAAAATTACTTTGATCTCCAACAGGACAGATATCAGACCAATGCTACATTCATGTGAAGATAGTCATTCAAATGCCAACATTCTTCTGCCCTTACCATTGCCTTTCCAACTCCATCAAGGACTTCCATGATTGCTAACTGGACATCAACCTCTTCCCTTTCACATCAACAGAGATGGCCAGCTAGTTCTGGCTTACTTGTCATCAGGACTGGGAAATCTCAGGCTGATTATTTGACTCTTTGTGGCTTTGTTTTCATTTGGATTATCTCATGTTCTAGCTGCTCTATAATAAGCCTCTGTTTTATTTGTAAATTGTTCAGCGATAGACAGAGATGCAGTGCATGTTCAATTTTTACTTGAATTCCAGAGTTTCTTTATATTATGAAGACTAGGAAAAGACCTTTATCAGGTATGCCTTTACCAGGCACATTAAGTGGAACTTGCTGTATTCCATGCTAGCAGACAATCTCAGTCAGAAGCTAAAATGAAAAGAATACTCATTTTGCTGGCTTTTTTCCAGGTCTTAGATGTACTGCAACATGGAGATCCTTTTCTCAGTCTTTTAAAGTCATTGGAGCACTAAGGGCTGGCTATAGACTGAGACAGAAATTGCATATTTTGCTGTTGTTTTCTTATTAAAATAATTTTAATGGTGAAGAGAGGCTTTTAGAAAGTATTGTACTGCTAATTTTTTTAATTATGCAGTTTGCTTGAAAAGTATATGACTGTATGTTTACAGTCATTCAGTTATGGTAGAATGTCTGTAAGCATGTTGTTACATGTTACACATGTGGTAACAATAATTTAATGAATTCAATGAAAACTCTCTTTTGAAGGACCCTGCAATATTTCTGTAGATATTTGCTTGGGCTTTTTTCCCATTGATCTTTACCCATAATCTGTGCTATCATGTCCAAAGCACATACGTAATTATGGAAATGCAGAGAGCTGTTGCATTTTGTACACCTCAGCTGACAAATATGTAAACAGGAACTGATTGTTCTGTTGGTCATCTAATCGGTATTAATCCTACTTATGACAGCAGTGCCGAGGAAACAGCCACAGAGGGGTCTCTGTGGTGAAGAAGCTGGGACAGCACAGAATAATAAATAGCCTGTCCCTCAATGTGATCCATTTTGCAGCCCCTCTTAGGCTCGTGATACCTGAGAGCAGCACCATATTTTTGCTGTTAAAGACGGGCAGAGGCAAGCAGGAGTGGTGAGAGGGTGATGTGCAAATAAGACTTCAGACTGAGGTCAGAAGGCTGCAGAAAAACACAGAAGGAAGAGTTACACCGAGCAGCCTGTCAGCACAAAGAACACCAGTCTTGTCAAACACAGAGTCTAGGGTCAGTCTCTGTTTCTATTTAAATCACTTTCACAGCTTCTACATTGTCTAGTTGGGCTGCTCCCTCAGCACTCCCTTATCAGCATGCCTCAGGGAAGGCAGATGCCACAGGGGGATTAGGTCCTCACTGGTGCATCTCCACATGGCTCTGAGTTTCAGAAGAAGCATGAGCTCAGCTGGTTGCCCTCTCACACCACGGATGAGTAGTGCTGGCATAATCCTCTCTTCTGTTCTGTTAGCTGATATAGCTAGAGAGAGTTTCTTGTTGGAAACAATTCATTTCTGTGGCAACAGACCAGTAGAAAAGCCATCAGCTGTAGCAGTAATAATTTTGGGGAAGATGCTGTCCTTGGTCACTGGTGGCACAATATACTCTTTTGCTGGAGAAATATTCCTAATCCAGTCACTGTAAGGCTTGGATAGGAAAAGGCAAGAAGCCAGACAGGTGATTTTAATGGTATATTCAGGAATTTGTTCACTCAAGCTTTTAGTAAAACCTCTCAGCACTGTGATTCACTTCTGAAATTCAGACTGAATTGAGGAACAATAGGCTATCACTACTGATGATTAGACTGAATTACATTTCACTTCATTGTAGTTTATCTATAAAGGAAAGGCATTAAATCTTTTGGAAATAAAAGAGAAATGTCATCCCCAAATGGCTGTATTTTCTGTATGTTTTTAAACTTTTTGGAATCAGGATACTAATGTTTTCAAAGGAAAGTTTCTGTGGCCTTTGCTTCAAATAGCCCAAATTTTCCTCCCCTGCTATGATTTAAGAAATCAGTAAATAATGGAGATGCTGACAATTTCTCATGCGAATCTCTTGCAGCTGAAGACAGACTCAGAGAAGCGCTCAGTTACGGACAGTGAAACATGGGGCAGCACCGAAGAGCTGAAGAAGCCAGAGGAAGACTTTGACAGCAGCCTAGACAGCGGTGGCAAGTGGAAAGGCCTTCCCTCGGGGCTGTCTGAAGAGTCAGAGAAGGGAGGACAGAAAACATCTCTCTGTGTATCACAGACTGGATCTTGGAGGAGAGGCATGACTGCACAAGTAGGAACAACTCAGTCCAGGCACAAAGCTGGAACAAGTGCGCTCAAGACCCCAGGTTGGAAACTTCTGTATTTCAGATTACAGTGGTCTTAAAATAATGGATGGATGATAAATATATATATATATATATATATTATATGCATACTCTTCTATCCTCCCATAAATGACTGCAAGCCAAGGTGGTAATGTTATAATAACTTTTTCATTTCTATAACTGTAAGTTTGCTATGTGAATAATAATAATTTATTAAGGACATGTGGGTGCATCCATAAGAAAAACTGTGATTGCATTTTGTTATGCTGTCACCTGTGTATGTCAATGTCTATTAATTCTTGGAAGTGTTTTTGGACTCATCTGTGCCCTATCCTTATTCTCTAGAAAACTTTACCTTTGATAATTCAACATATGCATAGAAATGGTCAAATATTAGAAGCTGAGCCAAAAAGATTGAATATTCAAGGGAGGGGACTCCAAATAATATTTTTATTTATTTCTGAACTAAAGCTGAAATATCACATTCCACTTACTATGGGTTTTCTGCAGACCATTAAGCGATAAAAATTTGTAAAACACAAGTCTTTTTACACACTTGCAGTGCTAATGCCCTCTTACCTAGGTTTGGAAGGCCTCTCAGAAATAGTAACCACGTCTACAATCTACTTTTGAAGCAAAAAACCCCAAAGCTGGGGAAAGAGATAATTATTAAAACCATCTAATCCTAATCTATCATTTTAGTAAGGAAATGTGTATTCTCAGTAGAACATTTTCTGGAGCTTTGTCATGTTCTCCTAAAATAATGGATGCTTCAACCCCTAGTTGTAAAGGCAACTAAAAAAGATCTCCTCAGAATAAATTCCTACCCTATGTAAACCCCTTTTGGTTTTTTGCGATTTGGGACTGCTAAACACTCATCAGTCTCTGGTCTGTGAGATCCCTGAGGAACACTGCCATGGTGATCATATGGATACAGAAACTATAGTCCTGTAATAGCAATTAAACATGGAGATACTAAAAGGTTTGCTGTATGCCAAGCTAAGCTTTCCAGGCCTGTTTTGGTCAAGGTGATGAGACAGCCACTGTGCAACACAGAACTGAGGCCTTAACTACTGATGGTCTATGTGTTTGTGGGTCAGAGTCTGATCTATATCATAGCGTGTGCATCTATTTGTGTCACATAAAATGGGTGCTGGGTAAAAACGTGAGTGGAGGTAGTTCTGCTTTGCAGGTGTTATTCTTTATGACATTTTAGTTTCTTAAGAGAAATTAGGTCATCCACCTCCTAGGCTTCCATAATTACTTGAAGAGTTAATTAAAAACTTTGGTATATTTTAGGAGTTATTAGTGGCATGCGATAGATGCTTAGAGATAAATTAGAATTGAAATGGCAATTTTAATCTATTTGTAAAATAGGAAGAGGGTCATTTCTGGTATAGCAGAACATCTTACTTTTACCTTACTGCATGTCACAATAAAGTTTTAGAAAATATGGAAGGAACATAGAAATATATGTTGCATAGTTACAAGCCTACTCAGGACTGAAGAAAACCTCTCAAAAAAATCAAAAATCTTGAGAAGACATCAAGGATATGACAAAGACCAATTAACTTGTGTAATTGATATTGTTACAGATCAAGATGATTCATTCCATAACATAATCTCTCCCTTATAATGTTGTATAACTAAAACTAGAACAAACTTAGTCATAAGCTAAAAAGATGTAATCAGTGAAAACCAAAGAAATCTATAAGTACCACTAATTACTGCATAACTGATGTCATACTTCAGGAAATGTTTGTTACATGTAATGTTTTATTTTCAAGTAATATTTCTTTCATATAGAAATACTGTTAACAGAAAAAAAAAATAGTCAAAATTCCTTATAGTTCATTCAAAATAACTTTTTATAAATTTTTTATAAATTTTTTATAAATTTTTTATATTTACCAACTATATACAAAACTGGAATTCATCACAGGAATTTAAAACTTTTAATACTTTAAGCTTACCTGTAATGTGTCATACCTGCTACAGATAGCTGATGGGAGACTAAAGACCAAACCAGTCTGTTTCCTTAGGGAAATTCTATTTGTGTATTTTTTCATTTTGAAATTGTAAACATACAGTGTTGAAATTATATATTAAGACATTGCAGCTTAAACACAAATGATCTTTTCAAATATACTTTTACTTAGGAAAAACTGATGACGCAAAAGCTTCAGAGAAAGTGAAAACTCCCCTGAAAGGAGCCTCCATACAACGATCTCCATCAGATGCAGGAAAAAGCAGTGGTGATGAAGGGAAAAAGCCTCCCTCTGGCATTGGGAGATCAACTGCTACAGGGTCATTTGGATTCAAGAAGTCTGGGTTGGGATCTTCTACTATAATCACCACAAGTGGAGCGACCATCACCAGTGGGTCAGCAACGCTAGGAAAAATGCCCAAATCTTCAGCCATCAGTGGGAAGTCCAGTGCAGGGAGGAAGACGAGCTTAGATGGTTCCCAAAACCAGGATGACGGCGTTCTGCACGTGAGCTCAAAGACAACTCTGCAGTACCGCAGTCTGCCTCGCCCATCGAAATCCAGCGGCAGTGGGATCCCTGGCAGGGGCGGCCACCGCTCCAGCACCAGCAGCATCGACTCCAATGTCAGCAGCAAATCTGCGGGGGCTGCTGCCTCCAAACTGCGAGAGCCAAGCAAGATCGGGTCCGGGAGGTCCAGCCCTGTCACCATCAACCAGACTGACAAGGAAAAAGAGAAAGTGGCCGTGTCGGATTCTGAAAGCGTCTCACTGTCCAGCTCCCCTAAATCCAGCCCAACCTCAGCAAGTGCCTCTGGCACACCTGGACTTAGACAGCCAGGATCCAAATACCCAGATATTGCTTCCCCCACGTTTCGAAGGTTAGTGCATTTCTATGATTCCCTGAAGTTGCAATATTATAAAGCAAGGATTTTCAATATATTGAAGTACTGTTCAAAAAGCCTTTTCAGGGAATATTTTGCCACAAACAAATCACGTACAGGAAAATAAAAGGGAAA
Organism: Turdus rufiventris; assembly: GCA_013186435.1. Taxonomy (NCBI): domain Eukaryota; kingdom Metazoa; phylum Chordata; class Aves; order Passeriformes; family Turdidae; genus Turdus; species Turdus rufiventris. The sequence continues at coordinate 6,669,392 of PYHW01010552.1, forward strand.
TATTTTTTTCTTACACCATAATAATTTCTTTGAGATTTGAAGACCTTACCAGACCTGAAATGGCTGCTCCTTGAGCTTTAAGCATTTTAGGTACATCTCCATAACTATAGTTTGAAGCTTAGAAGGTGGACTCACTGATCCTTATAGGTCCCTTCCTTTCAAGATATTCTAAGTTCAGTCACATGTGCTGTTTCTTCTCAATACTGTGGTAAACCCCCAAAGGGAAGAAGGACACAATGTTCAGGCACATTCTCTTAATGGAACAGGCATTGCCATATTGTGGATGTAGAATTGAAGAGCTCTTTAAATTATAAAGAGTTAGATTTGCTTTCACATTGTTGGCTGCTCCAGCTACAAACACTTCATTCATTATCTTAGCAGCTTCGTTACATTTTTGGACACAAACATTGGCAAAATTGTAAAAGCTCTATTGTAACATTTCTGGAAGTATAAATCCGGATGAATGCTCCATGAATTGGGATGGAGCCCTTGCTCTGCTGGAGAAAAAGCCAATAGTGCCCTCTTGTGCCTTCTTACCAAAACAGCATCTCCAGGCAGCTGGGGAGGTGCAACTTAGTTTTGTGGGCTTGATAAAATGTAAAACGGATTCTTATTATTAGACATGCTTTCTTTGCATCATGATTAGCTTTGCATTTATTTACCTTTAATTTATAAGCTCTACATTAACTGCAGCTTAAAATATTTCCAGAAATACGTTAAAACATCGCATGACCTTTTAGTTCAAATTTTAAAGGACTTGCAGTTTATTTTTTCATCATCACCATAGAATTTTCATATCTAGAATTGCTGGAAGACGTTATGGGAAATACACTTTTATCATTCCTGCCCTTGGAGACAAACTGTGCCCATTTAGCCATGGTGCAGTTTATTCTGTCTGAGTGATTACAACATGACTGATGACCACATGACCATCTGTGCAGAAAAACAATGAGAGAGGAATTTTGCACAAATGCTTAGATGTGTATTAAACTATGAAGGATTTTGCAAGTGTTTGTTGCAATCATTTAAGGAGATTTGAGAAGTGAGTGGTTTAAAAGCTAATGACTTGGGAATGCTTAATTACTGAATTTGGGCGAAAGTGTAATCTGTTTATGCACTAATAAGACAAAAATGTGATTATTTTACCTCTCGCTGGGAGGGTCTCTGTGCAAAGAGCATATCTGAATAGGAATGAATAAGAGCTGTTACTAAAGAAACAAACCATGATTATTATGAAATGGTTAAGTGAATTAGAATTTTCACTGCGATTGATCAACTAGGTAGGCGTGATTTTCCTAGCAGTAATTAAAAATGTGTAGTTTGGCTCTTAGGATGTTGCGCCATGAATGTTTAATGCGGCTATCAGTTTCTCTAAAGCTATTTGTTTTACATTTAGGTTGTTTGGTGCCAAGGCAAGTGGTAAAGCTGCCTCTGCACCCAGTACTGAAGGTGTGAAACCCACATCGGCAATGCCCAGCCCTAGTACCACATTGGCACGGCAAGGCAGCCTGGAATCGCCATCCTCGGGCACAGGCAGCATGGGCAGTGCAGGTGGGCAAAGTGGTAGCAGCAGCCCCCTCTTCAGTAAACCTTCGGACTTAAATGCAGATGTTGTAAGCTTAAGTCACTCCCTGGCTTCCAGTCCTGCCTCAGTGCACTCTTTCACATCAGGTGGTCTTGTGTGGGCTGCAAACCTGAGCAGCTCTTCAGCGGGCAGTAAGGACACACCAAGTTACCAGTCCATGACTAGCCTTCACACCAGTTCCGAGTCTATTGACCTTCCTCTTAGCCATCATGGCTCTCTCTCTGGACTGACTACAAGCACTCAGGAGGTTCAGAGCCTGCTCATGAGGACTGGCAGCGTCAGATCTACTCTTTCGGAAAGGTGAGCTTGCCTATAGGTATAGTGACCACAAAATTAAGTGAGAGGCAAAAGGACAGGAGTCAAAAATATAAATCCTCCACCTGTTTTGCTAAAGGGACGCTGTTTAATTAGCAGCTTAGTCCTTTATGTAAAAAAAATAAAAATAAAAATAAAAAAAAGGAAGGAAGAAAAGAGAGATGAAAGGCATTGCAATGTGGAATCAACTGCCTTTTAAGGTTTTACAAGCACTTTTACTATCTTGAGAATTTTTTTTTGTTGTTGTTCACTTGTTCTGGAGACAACGAGAGAAAAGAGGGGAAATTGTCTAATTAAGGACAAGTGTAAACAGCCAACAAGTACATAATGATTCCTGCATGCTGGATCTACCTGCTGTCCCACTGTTTGGCAGTTCCAAAGCAAGCAAACCTCCAGCTGTGGGACCCAGCTTTTCTCCTCCCATTAGCTGAAAGCACAGGCAGAGCTGGTGTGTCCTGGTCTTCAGCTGACCAGTTTTGCCTTAAAATGCTCAGTCTTGACAAGTCACTTCTTACAAGGTAATCATTACACAGATCCTTACTTGGAGTGCAGTTTCACTGGCAGGGAAACAGTTTATGAGACGAGATCCTTGCTACGTGGTCAGTCCTGGCAAGTGCCCAGAACAGACAAAGAAATACAAGAAAACATTTTTACATTTTTCTGTGTATTTGCTCCATTAAAGATTTTTTTTTTTTTTAATATGAAGATGTTTTATCTTCTAAGTTACATTATAAAAGATGTAACCAGCCTGGCACAGTTGAACCAAGATTTTTCTTAACTTTTTTCTTTTTTTTTTTTTCCTTTTTTTTCTTTTTTTTTTTCTTCTTTTTATCTTTGTGAGGCACTAAGTAACTTCCACTCCTCATTAAAATTTTCAGGATTTGACAGTGAAACTCTTATCTCACATGGGGACTGTTAAATCAGTATTAAATACTTCATTAGCCTTTGAGTCAAAGAAGAAAATTTTACTGAATCAGTCAGAAATATTTTAAACTTAATTGTTTTACAAAAATATTTTAAGGAGAAAAGACATTTTACATACAACATCAAGGTTTTTTGCCCTTTGTATAAACTCAGGGATTTTTTTTATGCTCATCCTTTGCATAGAAGGAATTCACTTTCAGTGAACCAGTATTTAAAATAAAAAACTCACAATCAAAACCTTGAGCAATCTAGATGGAAACTTTTCATAGATTTAATTTTATTATGTTGCATTCGTAAGTATTACTATATCAGCTAAAAATCACACCTCTTATTAATATAATTACAAATTATACTACTATTATATACTGATAAGTTATATATTTTAATAATTATAGAACATATAATGTACTCTAGCAATACGTAGTATTGTTAACAATACAGTAGTTATAAATACACTGATACATGAGTAATTTGTAGTTTGCACCATGTCTTTGATTTTTAAATAGGAATTTGAATTTGAGTAGTATGAACTGAATGTGACAATATTTCTTAAAAGGTCAATTATTAATACTAAGCTTACTAAATCCTTCACTGCCACATATACTGATGATGAGGTCAATAGGATGATATGGATGAGTATGAATTTATGCCAAAGATTATATTTATAAGCAGGATCTTAAACATCACATTTTAAAAATTAATGGCTTGGCAGGAGTTCCTGAGCAACCCCCACTGCTAATACTTTATGTATTTGTTCAGTGACTTAATTTCAGTGGTTCCAAATACTTTGCCATTGGCAATATTTTTAAGTTTCAGATTTATCCATATGGGGATATTATGATTGAGTCCAGAGAGAGCCATTGTTCATGTTGATCTGGCCTCAAAACAAATATATGTACCTAGAGTAAATGGTGTCACTTCTTGAATTATAGCCCCAGCAGTTTGATTTTTCTGAAAGGTCTGATACAAGTGCTGAGTTTCTAAACTCTTTGTACATTAAAACTTACATGTAGCACATTATTTTTTCACAACAAAAGCATTTGCAATTTTGTAGACAGATATATTTGGCAGCAGATTATGTCCTTTTTTCTTTGTAATCTCATATTTGGAATGTCTTTGACTACAGTAATTATAGCATGGCATAGCATAAAAAATTATCTGCAAAGAGGTTTTTTTATTTTTCTTTAGTCCCCCTAGAGCTTGCAAAAGATTGAATCAGTAGTCCTTGTAATCAGATGTTCTAATATATTGTAGGGACAAAATCAGAAAGACCAAAGTGCACAATGAGGTACAACCAGAAGAGAAACTGCAGGAAAAAACTGAAAGAGAGGAGAGAGCTAATGATAGATGACATAAAAAGTATATATTTCTTTCATTGAAGCTGCAATTTGATGGATATCAGTAATGGCAAGCATAGTAAGAGGAAGTGAAAAGGTTAAAGATGTCTTTTACTGGTCCTGATGATCTTCTAATTTCCCTGCTTCAGGCACAGCCTAAAAATCCTGCAGTCATTAGATTTGGAGAAAAGTTTTCAAAGGGTCTCTGCTGAGGAAGGAGTGAGGAGGACAGATGGGATGGAGGGCAAGGGGATTACATGATGGCTAGTTTGCCTGGAAAAATAGAGAAGATATTAAACAAAATGGGTTAAGTAACAGATAACATGGGATTAGTCAGTCTTTTAAATATTAAGACTAATTTAATTCATTTTCAGGAGAACATGCTCTCTGAAGAGAGGAAAAATAGTAAATAAATGCATTAAAAATCCTGAATTTACTAAAGCTTTAAGTGATATTCCTGATAACATTCTCATAATCAAATGGGGAAAAATAAAGGTGCTTGAATAGTTGGTACTGAAGATGAATGAAGTCTTGTTAGTCTGAAGGGATAGAACAGGACAGGATATATTTGCATAGATAAAAAATGGCAAATAGTGTGGCTAATTTGCAGAACGTGTGTACAGAATTGTAGAGCTATTGCTGGGACAAAACATTTTGAAAATTAAAATATTGCATATAAATCTTAGAAAGTAGATCTCCCATAATACTTTTTAATGCTAAGGCTTGGACTTGAGACTTTGGGACATCAAGTTTTAGGAAAGAACAGCTGGAAAGAACACAGAAAATGAGAACAAAATCTCAGGGTACATCACCATTTTCTGTGAAGTTAAGTAGCCCTTGACTGCCTCCAAAAAAAGAGTCTCTCCATCTTTCATGGAGACAGCAAATCTTCAAGGTCTCTGCTATAACTGCCCACCTATCCCTCCAGGGATGATCACATGTTGCCCACCGTTTTCAGGCTACCCACCGAGTGATGGTACAGCATCAACACAGAGCTGCCTGACTACTCCTGAAGTGTCAAAGTTTACTCCAGCCAAATTCTGCATCATGCAGTGAGATTCTATAGCACTTAAACAACTGAAAATAGACCCAGTAAAAGCAAGCAAAATATTTTCTTTTTCAGAAGGAACGTAGATTTTGCATCTCTCTCAGGCTTTTTGCTGGTTTTGCACTAGTAGTATTTTAAAACGTCTAATTGTACTGTCATAGCAGTGTAGCTCCCTGTATGGTAGGACACTGCTATTTTATCCTGCAACAATTTAGAGGGATTTTAAAAAATCATGCAGGTACTTATACTCTAAAATAAAAACATCTTCTGGAGTTAATTAAAAATATTACTGCTTTAGTTGTAAAATTTTCCAGGTGGACACATGATCAGTAGTTCTTTCAAACCCTTAATTGTTATTGAGCATTGCAAATTTGCAACTTTCTTCTGCTTGATCCAAAGGAGACTTCAAGGATGGCATAAGATTGCAGAGACATAGAAATAAACAGTGGTCTGATCAGCAGTAATAGCTGCATTTTAATATTAGCAGAGTAAAAGTGAGTTTTAGTTACATTACTGGCTTTCTCTGGTTTGCTTTAAAAGAATGCTTAGTTTTGAGTGTTATGAAAGTGCATCAAAATCCACTTAAGCCTTCAAGAATTTCAGTTATTTTAAATTATCATAATGGGTAATTGTGGTTTTAAGGTGTGAAACATTGCATCTTGTATCAGATTTTCTTATATGCCGAGCCTTTTGTAGAAACTAATTTGTAAGACCCATTCCAGCTTGGCCAAGCCTATCATGTAGTTCTCTGGTTGTTTCTTAGCTCACAATAATTTGTTTTATTACCTAATAGCTCTGAAACAGTTAGATGTAGCTCAAGGATGTGCTATTTTGGCCTTTTCCCAAGATAACCTCATCACCAAGGACAGGTAGGAAAATGAGGAATGTAAGTTTCCTGTAATTTCTCTCATAGAAGTTGCAGTCAGTTTCAGGAGTGTAAAATAAACAAAAGAGAATAAGATACAGTGGGCTCGATAACTTCAGCCTATGTCTTCAGTCCTCTTTCTGCAAGATTGCTTTTTCCAATTTACATGGCAAAGGAAAATATCAGAAATACTATGATATTCTCATCCTCACTTTTTATTTGTTTTTGTCCATGTATGCATTGCTTCTCTCAGGAAAGGACTGTCTTTATTATCATTATCAACTTCAGAGATGTGAAGTAAATTCAGTTCTATTTACCAAAAGCCCAGTTTCTGTGGAAGCAATGAACCCAGCTTTTGGTGGATGAATGATTTCAGATATTAAAAAGATAAGGGCAGTTATTGATCTGAAGTAATAGTTACCATGCTTAATGGTTTCATAGAATTATCCCAAATCTAGAAGCATCTTTGTAAGCTTTATTATTTTAAAAACACAGAATGAGCTACACTCTCTTTAATGCAGTTGCAACAACTCCATGTTTGTCTTGAGAAATATTCATCCCTATTTCATTTGATATTCAAAGGATTTATGGAAAATCCTATGGTCACTCTTAACCTACTTATTATACAACTGACATACCTTTTGGCTTGGGGATTGGTTTAAAGGAGCAGTGACTTCTTTACTTTTAGATAATATGCTATAGATTACTTTGAAATACATATATCTCTCAGTTAAAGTAGTATTGGAAAATACATTGTTCATTTGGACTTTTAAGTGTTTGCATAAGAAACTGGTGTTATGATCATGTTTATTCATCTTGAATTTTAGAGGTGCATAAGGGTAAATAAAGGAACATCAAGGCCCCATTTTTCTTGGTGAAGAATAAAAAGTGAATCATTAGTTCAAATTTATGTTGTCTTTTTGCCAGCCATTCTGGGTCTTGTTAGATATATTAGGAGCAAAATGTTGAAAGTCCAGTCCTCTGACTCTCACATGAGCCCTGATAACTGGGCCTGTGCTGAAATACTGCTAATTTTCTCCTTCCCCTTTGCGTCCTCCAAATGCAGAACAAGGCCCTTTATTAAGCTAGCAAAATTGTCTGTAATATTTCCTGGAGGTAAGAGTAGTTGGCTTCCATTCGTCCAGACCCTGATAGTAATGCATTTTCCATGCCAACAGTGTTTACACTGCCTTTATCTACTTGCATCAAGGATACATGACAATATCATCACCCCCAACACAATAGGAAACACCTTTAATAAGGGTATTTCTTGGGTAGCAAGGGTTCTAAGTTACTGCTGCTCTCAGAGGTGTGATTATGATATGTAATATAGAGGCTTTCAAAAGCCATTTTACCATTTAATCCATATGGTGAGACTAAGCTATGTTCTAAAAGGAGAAAACTTTGCAATACTTACTCAATGATAACTAGTTCAACCAGTTTACTATGACTTTATGATGAAATGCTCAAATGACACTCGGAAGGAGGGCTAGTGGGTGCCCTTCTGGTGATGTGGTTTAAATGAGGAAAATTCCATCCATGTATTTTGGGTGATCAGCCACTCTGACACTGTGTGAGAGAAAATGAAACATCACTCTTGTGCCCCTTTTCAGTGTCCCCACCATTGCCTTACCATGTGAGCCCCTCAACAACAGAAAGCCAAGAGTCTGAATCTTTAGGATGTATTTCTACATGCAGAGCTGTCATTTGGCTTCTGGCAAGGCTATGCTGCCTCTTAGCAGGTGCCACAACCATCATTCCTTTTGGAAATCTATTGCCTTATCATATGCAACTGTGAAAAATAAAGATTCATACTGTGACCATATGATTCTCACACAGATTGCAGAGCAAAGCTGTAGAAAGGTTAGAAATGGTAAAGAAGCACTTCTTTCTGACTTGGACAGTCTCCAAATTACTATTGACCCAGCCCAGAGCATGTCTAGATGAAAAATGAATGTGCAGCAGTCCTTGTCCTATTGTTCCCTCCGACGAGTAAAGGATTTATCATGAAAGTTTTATTAAAAAGCTTTAAATGACCTTCTGTTATGCACACAAACCTAAAGCTTTAAAATTTGTAATTCTGACCAGTCCTGTTTACTGTATGTCCTTAGGGATTTTTTTTGTTTTAACAGCATGCAGCTTGACAGAAATACACTCCCCAAAAAGGGATTAAGGTATATTTTTTTTTTTTTTGAGCATGACTGCTGCTTCTCTATTTTTCTGTAACCTTTTCTACACTGCCTTTATTTTTCTTTCTCCTTTTGTTGATCCTGTTTACCGGAGTTCTTGGAATTTTGATTCAAACCAGAAAATGTAAATTTTAACAATGAAATTTTTGTTTCCATGTCTGCCTAAGGAATACATCTTCTTTCAATATATGCCATGGAAAGAAAATACTATTAGGGATCATTTCCTTATGCAATGAATCTTAAAAGGCATTGAATCCTGGAGAGCTAGAAAAGACAGAACAAGGTGTTTATGCAATTCAGTAAGATGAATTATTGAAAACTTTATGGAGAAAAACAAGGTTTTAGAGATGGATCTGACCTGAACTCATGCAAACACTCATGCAATTTGAACTGGAGAGCTACTAAAGGGTAGGGCTAGAAAATACTAATTTTACTATCCAAGGTTTGTAAGTATAAAATGCATGCTGCTCCATACAGTTTTCTTGGTCCTTACCCAGCAGTACACAGAGTCCAACTTTGCTACTAACTCTTCACTAAATTCTGTCTTCATCAGAGAAAACAGAATTTATCCACCCTCTTCTCTCCTCCATGGTTAAAAGAGTGGATCATCAGGTAACTAGGCTGGTTTCATCAGGCATGGAAGCCCATCTCCACAATCCGGGAAAAAGATTTGGCAAGCAAGGATATATGTGCATGTACACAGACACTCTGCAGCTTTTCAATAAGTGAAATTACACCGTTAAATCTCATGAAAATCTATTTATAAAATTTTAAGATAGTGCTAAACTGTTGTCACTATAATGCATCTTCTGACCTTCTGCACTAGCTGTTCCTTAATAAGAATTTAATAGTCAAATTTCCTATCATTGCAAACCAATCACTTTGGATTTGGAGAGAATGGAAAAGGTGAAAGACATTAAAGGCATAATGGGGACCCTGTGAAGATACAATAGGATGACCAAGGTTTGTGGATGTTCAGCTGTAATGGTGGCTGAAAGCTGAAGGTGAATGGAGTGGGAAAACTGCTTATAGGCATGTAAGAATGATCAGTTAGACAAAAAAACAAAAACAAAAACCCAAGCAAAAACCCCAGTTTGATTTAATGTGCAGAGATCCCAGTCCCAAACTCAGACCCTGAATTCTCATTTTTCCATCTTTCCAATCTGATAACCACTTTAACTGTTCTCTACCACATTTATAGGCAAAGATCATAGCTGTCTTTTTGAAAAGAGAAAGGAAGTAAATATTTAATAAGGACAAGATGGTTTACTGCTGTAAAATATTGTACAAAACCCCAAGCACAACACAAGAACTTACATGTTCATTTAATCTTCTCTCTAAGCAGAAACACTTGTGCCTCACGAGCCTGAAGCCAGAATATCAAAAGCTCTTTCTGTTTTGGGGAACACTGATGGCTCATGACAGTAGCGAAGAAGGTGTTCATTTCTCAGCAGGATATTGTCTGAATGAAGCAAACTATTTCAGACATTTCTGAAAACAATCTCTTGATTAAGACCCACACTGTCTGCACATTTTAATGTTTAATCACTGCCAGAATTGCCCTTCTTCCAGCTCAGCCAAGGCTGGACCAGTGAGTCACCAATTCTTCCTCTTAGCCCACATGTCACATTGCTCTTGTTTTATTGGTTTACCATAGGAAGCAGTTGATTAATTATTTAATTGCCAAAATTCTTCCTTCCAGAGAGCTTGTTTCTGCTAATTGCTTATTTTTCCTGTCCCTTTCCCTCCCCTCAATTTGGGGCAGGACAAAATGTCAGGTAGCATTCAGAGTGGCAGAGAGTATGACCATGAGTAGCTGTCATTACCAATGCAAACTCCTTTTTCAGAGTTGTTGATGTTTCACTTCTGTTGTCTAATCAGTTGCCCACATGATATGTGACAGATTTCATTTTGTAAGTGGCTACTAATGTTCCTTGGCTTTTATTCTGTCAATCCCCCATCCTAACCATACAGCTTCCAAGCTTTTGCATCAATCTGTGCACTTTCTATAGCTTTGAAGTCCTTTTCTGTCAGCTGTCTGTCTGCTATGGTTTATCATCCTGTCTCTTCAAAAGAAGGGAATGCTGTTTTGGGTGGGAGGGATGAAGAGTAAGGGGAGTTCAAATCCTGTATATTTTCTCTTATAACCCAATGGTAAATTGCACCTAATTAAATTCTCTGGTGATAACCACTTGACTAGATTTGATGTTTTCCTAGGGATTTGTTCTGTCTAACTGGTGAAGGGTATTTATGTGGCAGCTGTTTCTTTCCAAAACATCACCTTGTCATTGTCTTGAGCATGTCAGCTGTGGTTTTTCAGATATACGCCATCATCCCGGCAGACAAGTCAGGAGGAAGGCAAGGAATGGCTGCGCTCCCATTCAACTGGAGGCCTGCAAGACACTGGCAGTCAGTCCCCGCTTGTTTCTCCTTCAGCTATGTCTTCATCTGCAACTGGAAAATACCACTTTTCCAACCTGGGTAAATGCCATTTCCCTTCCCTGTTTCTTCCCTCCATAACAGAGCCATAAAATTTAAATGTACATATTTCTTAGTCTGCCAAACTAGGTAGTTTATTTTTGACATCTTCATCACCATATTGTTTTACCTCACTAATGAGGGGAAATTCACAGTGTTGTTAATGATGTGGGTCAAGGTACCACCTATTTTGCACACAGAGAAAAAAAGTACATATTCTTTACGACTTACCAAGGAAGTAAATTTTGAAGGAGAGCTGGAAATCAGCTTCTAGTTCAAAGCTGTAAATAACTTAGGTTTTACAGTCAGTAGGATTATTTCTATTAATTTTACTGAATGTCAGAAACGAAACATTGCATTTTTCCTGCATATAGGTTTGATTTGAGGCAGACCTTTTCAATGTTTTTCAGTAGCTGGACCTCGCTATAACTGCACTGGGTGCAATCCAAATCCTAACATTGAATGCAATATAGTATTTTGGGATGTGAACCATTGCAGTTTTATTTGATTACACACCAAGGTTTAGATTTGGTTCTTCTGAAACTTGTTTAAAATTAATCCAACACAAGTTTGGTTTGTTTTTTTTTTTTTCTTATAATTTTAATACTTTCTTTAATTCTGAATAAAAACTACTTATCTGCACTGCTCTTGACGCATACCTAGGTTCACAATGAGCTTTTTGTGGTTTAGGCTCTTATTGAGGAATTAGCAATATCCTTTGAAGCAGGATAAGACTTCTGTCACTCTGTCAAAGCTTATGGCATCTATAGGTTACGATCACTCTAAAGAAATTTGATCAGACATACACATGTTAGTCTTTAGTACATACAGGAAAAGAAGTTGAGCTAAGCTACTTTTAAAAATTAAATTGGATCCTCGCTGAATGAGCCCCTGCTTTGAATTTTTCTCCTGTAGTTTTAGACACAGCTCTTTGTAAGCATTGTTTTTTCACTGTATTATTTTCTGTTTACAGTAATCTCCTTTTCACTTTGCTCACAGTTCTTGTGAACTCACAATACAGAGCAATAAGATCATGGGGGTTAAAATTTATTTTTTCATTTTCCTTTGCTTTTTTCCAATTTTCATAGCCCTATGGAATAATTTGCTCTCACAACACAGCTGTTCTGGTAGTTTATAACTTAGGACACATCTTGGGTGATCTAAAATAAAAGTCCAGACTGAGGCTGAATTTGGCTAGACAGTTCGATTTTTCTGCTATGCTTTGAGATTGTGTGATCCAGGGGCACCACAGCCAGGCTTTCCTTCCTACTGGCAAGAGAACATTGCAAAAGCTTAAAGTTTCAAGGTTCATCAATGCTGTTCTTGATTTCAACCATGTCTGACTACACCTGTTTATTAGGACGAGATTCAACTGAGGCCTGTGCATAAATATTTAACCTAAAATATTGATAGGTGCTCCTAAAAACAAAGGATAAATGTCTTGCATATGCAAATGTACTTTGGTCTTAACAGCAGTGAGTAATACAGGTATATAACAATAAAATACAGATACTAATTAAAAGACCTGTTTTTAAAATAGTTATGACCTCTTATTCCTTTTCAACTTTTGAATCTCCCCCACTGGTTTTCTGTCTTGGGCTGCCAAAGTGTGTTCAGACACAGAGTTAGTATTACCCTGTGTTTTACACGATTAATGTCATCCAGCTCCTGCTTCTTTGAGACCATCTGCTTCACCTTTTTGTTGTAGCTTTAAATGTAGGAATAAAAGCCTTCCGTTTTCTCAAGAGCATGAAGTCCACCTACTGCTACTCCTACATTACAATTTTGTGCAGAATCAAAATTCACTTAATGGACATGTGCTTCATTAATAAAGCTTTTTATTCCAGTGAGTCCAACCAACCTATCACAGTTTAACCTCCCTGGACCCAGCATGATGCGTTCAAACAGCATCCCTGCACAAGACACTTCTTTTGACCTTTATGATGACTCCCAGCTGTGTGGCAGTGCTACATCCTTAGAAGAGAGACCACGAGCCATCAGTCATTCAGGTTCATTCAGGGACAGCATGGAAGAAGGTAAGACTGAGTAACTACGTAGATCAGCAAACATGTCCCAAAATAGATGTCCAAAGCATAGTAAAATTTAAAAATATTTCTTCTGTACCCTGCACCATAGAAACTTCAATGATTTTGTGAAGCTTTTATTAATCCTGTTGAGTTGCACTGACAAGCTTGCCTTGTCCTAAAACATGGAAAGTATTACTTTCATCTAGTAGTAACCAATGCTGTATGTATCTCATACATGTACAAATCCTCTATCAGAAATTTTGGAGAAAAGAAAGCCATTCGTGGAAAATTATTCTTTTTTCCTCTAAATCTGAAATGTCTGAACATACCTTGACTACTATGTTTCTCTGTTTTCTTACTTTTGTGCTTCCTTTTTTTCCCCAAATACTAGTGCTATTTAGCATCTCCTTTCTTTTGCAGTCATTTAATCTCCCCACTTTCCTACAGCCTCCTACAGCAAACACTGTGTGAATTTCTATATTGAAATTCTATCATTTAAACTGACCTCACTATTTTATGCAGATTACTACTGTCTGAGTTTTTTAATGCCATCTGCAACATCTGGAACTTTGTGAATATTGTTTGGTTTGGTTTTGGATTTTGCTCTTTTTATCCACAGAGAACCTGACAACTCCTAATTAAATGCACTGTGACATTTTCTTTTGAATTACATTTCTGGTAAATCTGATTGCTTGCAGAATTCTCATGAGTCCAAAGTCCTTATACTCTTTAATTCAACAAAAATAGACAATTGAAATTCTGTGAAATTCATTCTATAACACTCATCTTGTTTACTGCTAAGTGATGACAATGTAAATTATCTTTATAATAGGCAAATGAAAAAAGTCTTGCTTTAGCCCCAAAGGTCACATTTACAAGATAAAAGGTGGGGGGGAAAGTCCTAGATAAAACAGCAGACAAATAATACTTCTACTTTTTGATCCCTTTTACTGTATTTTAGAGGATATATCAGGCGGACATCTGGGTATGTAATACTAGCAGTAGGGTGCAGGACAACTCAAGCTGTGAGTTGTCAGCGCAGAGAGGATGGCTGACTGCACAGAAGAATATCACATAATTCAAGGACAGAGCTGACTAACAGCTGACTTTCAGAGAAACAGAATTATCAAAGGAAACACTGGAAGAATAATAGAGCAAACAAAGCAATTTATGCATAGAAAAAGAGGGTGTTTAGTGTAGAATTTCAATAATGGGTCACCAGTGGGTTTGATGAAAGCTTTTTCATTGGTTATGTTTCATATCCAGCTGGAGTGGCTAACCATGATCAACCTGAGTAAATGAAAGTCAACGCAGCAGTAATAAACAGTTTTCAGCAGTTTATGATCATTACAGATTAACATGAAATGATGCTTTTACAAGGTCAAATGTATTTTAAGATAGAAGCTCTGAGGAAGGTTCAAGTGAAGGAAGTGAGGGAATTCATAGAGCCTTTGTGTATGAATGCAGAATGGCAGTTTGGCTGAGATATTTAAACCGGAGACTGAAAACCAAAAATACTTTGGAAGCCACTCCATTTCAGTGGTCAGTGTACCACATTTCTATAAATACAAAAGTAGATTTAAAGTCCATTTGGCTAATCCAAATATTCTTGTAGTGTCCGTTTTCTCAAACCCTGGCAAATTAGTATTACAAAAAAGTATCACAAAAAAATTTCTTATGAAACAAAAATAAAAAGATGTAATTAAATAAATTATCTTCTTTTAAATTATCTGTAGATATAGCCTTCCTCAGGAGAGTAATCAGAACCAGAAAGGGGCAATTTTTTTTTTTTACAGTTTTAGTCTTCATTTGCCATTTCCAGGTAGGCCAGGAACCCCATTTCTGAAAGTGCAGCCCTGAAACATTCACTCATTGTTCTTGAGGCCAACTCCACTGAGGATTAGGGGAAATATAGCACTACCCCTCACAGTTACCCTTTCCCATGGACTACAGCTACACAGGTCAGCATTGCTGAGGGAAGACTGGGAGCTCACCCCATGGATTATGAACTGTTTCCCAAAGCATAGTCTCTTACTAAAGTCATTTGCTCATCTTAGGACAGGTGTATAAACAGCTTGATTTCTGGTTTCTCTGAAGAGTGTAATTATCAAGTGATTTCTTGTCAGAGCAACAAAGGTGATGTTTGGTTTGCTGATAATAATACAAAATGTCACTGGCTCAGTCACCTGCCCCATATGCAAGAAAATGTTTTTTCTGTATAGGAAAATCTTTCTAAATGCAGGGAAATCTATCAATAGCTATTCTATACTGATAGCTCATAATTGCTCTTTGTGGAAAATCGTTTCTCATTTTAAAATTTTGTTTACTTATTGAGCTACTTGGAGGAAATTTTATGCTTTTATCAATATTTCATGTTATTTTCCTTTTCTTTAAGTACATGGGTCCTCATTGTCACTTGTCTCAAGCACATCTTCCCTCTACTCTACGGTGAGTATTGATATTTTAGAAAAAGTTCTGCCTGCCTCTGTTCTTGTTCGTTTTTCATGAAAATTTCAGTGCTTTGTGATCTAGAAGAATTAGAATTTTACTGCAAAAAAAGTAGGAGTGTTTATTTTCAGCTTTGTACTACTGCATACTGGTTTAGAAAACATTTTTTCACCTTTTTATGTAAATTGCTTATAAATGTTTAAAATTACCCAGTATATATTTTGAAAACTAAAAACAAAAGGTGATAGTCTAAGAGTGTCTCTTTTATGGGGGTCCTTATGCTATTGTAGTTGACCATTTTGAGTCATTTTGCTAACTTTCCGCTAGTGCACAACTGAGAAAATTATTTATATCCTGGCACTGTTTGAGGTAAACTTGAAAACCACAAGATTGCCTTAGGATAAGGGAGATGAAATTTGGTGTTTAGGTGTCTACTGATTTTACTGGCAAGTGACAGCATTTAGATGTTATTTACAAAGCGAGGAATAACTTTATAAAATTTCAGTCTTTGTTAGTTAATTAGATTGAGTAATATCTGTTTTGATCTCCAGAAGTTGTTCTAGGTTTGACTTTTTTCCTCTATTTAATTGTTTGGGGTTTTTTGGGGGGTGGGTTTTGGGGTTTTTGTTGTTGTTGTTGTTTTTTGTTTGTTTGTTTGTTGTTTGTTGTTGTTGTTGTTGTTGTTTAAATCTTATGGAGAGGCTTTTAATATATTTTGCATCATTTATTGCTTCGGTTGCTCTACTGACACGCAATCATCCATAGGGGAGTAGTTGAACGTATTTGGACATTCCCTTGCTGATGCACAGCAGTTGCTTTTCAACCTCCTCACTAAACAATTACATGCTGCAGTAGCTCCTTTTCACAGGACAACAACTCACTCACCCTTTTCTGTGCATTCATGGATAGTGTGTGTGCTCTCCATATGTTAGATAGTGTCTACTGACATTCCAGAGATGGACTCCTCTCCCCAGACCCAGCGCCAGTTCTTGCCTAGGAATGCCAAGCTCATGCAGTTTGATGCATTTGCAGCACGTGGCAGCTCTGTCTCAGTGCTAAATTCACGTTAGCTTGAAAAGTATGTTGTATCCCTGCATAATGGTGCCTCTCCTAGTTCTGTTTAATCATAAAAAGGTTCATACAAGGGCATATCTAAAACATCAAGTACGCATGCCTTAGGTTTTTACAGGCCTTAAACTGCAAATTGCAAGTCATTTCAGTCCAGACCAGTCCTGCATTATTTGCAAGTGTGAGAAGGGAGGTGAAAGTGGGAAGTGTAGAGCATATATACAGACTGGCTACACGTGAGGCATGACTAACATTCAGAGTCAAGCTTCTCATTTATGTTTTAGTGGTTGAAAAAAATCTTTAGAACAATTTCCCTGTCTGTGTGACACTACAAGAAGCTTGCATGGGAAGGTGTGTCAAGAATTATCATTCAAGTTTTGGTGTTAAATTTTCAAAGAATGTTATGAAACTGATAGATGAAAAAATCAAGCTATAAAGTGACTCAGGATGCTTTCAGCACCCAGTAAGTGAGTAACTCTGAAATATCTGTGCTCTGATGTTGTGTAATGTAGCAAGAATTTATTAATACTTACTATTTATATAACCTGTTAGCTTTCAACAGAGTATCTTGGAAATATTAACTAAAACCCCATGATAGTAAAGAACGGTATTTTTCCTGCAAAATAAACTTTAAACTTTTTACCCAGGTTCATACTATAAATATCCTCTTACTGTAAATTTATATTACAGCTGAGCCCCCCTTTAGTAATGGATTATGTAGGCAAGATAATAGAAGCTGCAGAAAAATCTGAAAAGAGCCAGAAAGAAATTGGTATGAAAAAAATTACTAGGATTGACTTTTAGCAAAGATTTTTTATCTGAATTTCTTCTGCTTGAGCTTCCTGTGAAAACAGTTTAAACTTTTCAGCAATTAATCAAAAGATGATGCATAAGTGGAGTATAGAAACATGAAAAGTTTAACACTCGGTTTCACATCAGCTGAAGAGAGCAATGGTATAGCTTCACAGTGTTATCTCAATTAATTGTATTTATCAGGTTTCTCAAGCATTATCTTAAGTCTTAGTGCTAATGTTTTTTTGTGACTTAATCACTGGAGAAATTCAGACGAAGTACTAAATGAAGATCAAGACTATCATGTATCATTACCAGAGGATAGTTGAGAGTCTTCAAGTTGTTCTTTGAAGACCGTTTCTTTCAGGATTAGAATATGAGATTCAGAAGATACATTTCATTATTTTCTGCCACTGAGTAAGTCCAATCGCACAGAAGTTCTGCATTCACTACTATTTTCTGTGTACATTGGCTTTCTTCTTGACTTGCATTTGGGTTTTCAGGACTTAACTTGCATAGACTGGAATCTAGCTGGTAGAGATATGCATGTACAGAGATGTTCATTTTGTTTCACAGAAAAATATGCCATGTAAGCAGATGTTTACTTTAGTTTAGTTTAGATTTAGTTTCGGCAGTGAATACATTTAAGCCTGTGAGTAATTGAAAAAATTATGATAGGTTGTCTCCTGTTTCAATTGCCTCCTGCTCAGTAGGTGAAGCACTTAAATTTTCACATATTTAGTTAATTGCCAATTTCTCACACTGGCTCTCAGCATTAGCTACACTTTGACTCCCTAGGCTTCATTGATTGTACTGAGCCATGCTCAGAGGAGTTGTGTAAGAACATGTCATTTGCACCTTAATTTTCTGAGACTTAGAAAAAGAGAAAATAATCCTTGCAAGGATGGGATGAATGCATATGATGGAGAAGTAGAGTGAGAAAAATAGTTTTTTCCTTTTAGAGCCTATTGGAACAATGGCTGAGTCCTGGGTTGCAATGGTGTGAGCCTGAACTTAAGTAAAAACTGCTCAGATGTATTTGGTTGTCAGATTCTATTTTCTAAGCTGATAGTATGTCCAAAATCCTGGTCTTTCTCATTCATTTACTTCCTTCACTGCCCACAAAATCTGACTTGTGGGAGCTCAGGGCGAGGCAACACTTCCTTGTGCCTCTTTAAAAATTAAGGGAGTTGTCTGGTAACAAAATGTGGCAATGCCTTCATCAGTAGGTTTGGTGGTCCAAGGACAAGTACCATGTCCCCACATGGCAGTTTTGGAAAAAGGTCACCAAACCTAATTTTTTGCCTTTGTTGTCACAGAAGAAATCATAAGGGGACATTGTTGCCTCAATCCCTGACTCTCCATGCACTACATCTTTGATGTAACAATAATGGGAATAGAAAATGCTTTTTTTTTTCTGTAGGCACATCTCCTTTTTACAAACATAGACCAGACAGTTAGTGTGTTACAATATGTGTGTCACATCAGTGAAAAGAAAAATCTCTATACTAAATTATCCTCACATGGTGATGTGTCAGGTATTAGAGTAGTTTCAGCCAAAAGCATTTCTAGGTGTTGCCAAGGTAAATATCATAGCATCATAGTCTGTTTAGTGACTGCTAACAGACAAGCATGTATGGAAAGAGGCATTTTCCAGAAGTCTTCTCCTCTTACACGAGGTAAAGCAAAAAAAAATTTCTATTATAAATAATTAAAATCCTGACAGCCCAAAATTAATGGCTAATACAGGCCCAAAGTCAGCTGTATTAATTTATAATAACACAGAAGAAGACAATTTGATGCCAGAGAATCTTCTGAAGAACCCTTACCTTGGGTTTTCTTAGTGTTTCTAGTGTTATTTATAGATAATTCCTCTACCTATATTTTCCTTTTATGGCTTACCTCTCTTCCAGATAATGTAGACTGCTTCTCTGAACATGGGCTACTTCAAACCATGGGGTGGAGTGATTTCCTATTTTATGTTATGAAAGGGTTCTTTCTCATGGCATGCCATTCTTTTCCATTATTATCCCACTGAAGCAAGATTTATCCGTCCGCCAAATGTCTCCTGACAAGAACTAATCCATTGTTTAGAAACTGAGTGACTTTCAAATGTTTGCCTTGCTGTGGTTTAGTTTCTTAGCTTCTTGAAAAAGGCTGCTGAGTAAAAAACTTCAATATATGACACAATACATTGCAATATGGAAAATACCTGAATTATTAAATAATATTATCAAGTTACTTTAACATGCCTTGATAGCTCTTAATATTCTATTCAGTACTCTGTATGGAAGAAATTACATTAAATTGCAAGATCCCCTCACCTTTCTCGATGTGTTTTACAGGTATTCTGTCAACTTCTCAGGAGCTACTTATATCATATTAGGAACATTTCTTTGTATGCAGTAAAACAAATATAAGTCCAGGAGCTCTAATAATTATTGCAACATAAACGGTTTTTTTGTGTCAGACTGAGGTCTATTCAGTGAGAGCATAGTAAATTTTTGTTTGTATCTTACAAATGTAGCTGCAGATTCTGCAGTTCTGGTCCTGCTCTCCCTTTCTCCACCATTTCATTTTGTCAGTATGCTGGCAAGCTCTTTGGGGCTGGAGCCTTGCCAAGCAAGTTGAAAGGAGTTTCATTTTTTGTTTTTACTGGATATCTTTCTTAAATGGAATGGGTGTGTGAAGCTATTCATTTCACTTCAGTGTAGCTGGCTTTAATGTTCTATTACCGCAATTATGTTGCACCCTGATTCTAAGCAATTTCTTCTTTGTTTTCTTCCAGGCAGAAGAAAAGGCACATTCAGAGGTAAGAACTTTCCTTAGTATTTAAACTTCTGTATTGCCTTACATTATTTTATAGTTTATTGTTTACCTGCTTTGGCTAAACTGCATAGTTGGTGCGGAAAATACACCCTGTGCCTTTGCATCACCATTCAAGAAAACCTGGTGCAGCTTTCAGTGTATTGGAAGGTGTTTTCTTAGCATTGTGCTGAAGAAAGCCTCCTGGCTGTCATTCTGAAAAGATGAAAAGATGGGTGTTGAGTGGAGGAGTTGAGATAGGTCTGATTTCAGACTTAATACCACTCTGTGCAGGATCTAAGGAATTGTGCAATTCAAGGTAAGGTGCTGCCTTTCAGGAGGAAAAATACTTGAAATGATCGCTTTGAACTTCTCTCCCTCACATTTTGCATTATATTAAATTTCTGAAACTGACCACTTTGATGGATTTCAGAGCAATGTAGATTGATTTCAGATATAAATCAAATTTGACATGGAAAATAACTTCTTTCTCCTCACTGTATAAGAATGAGAGACAAGCCTGGGTCAACAGCTGGATACAATTACAACCTTTCTCAAAATGAAGTCCTAGTTGTATTAAAAGGGCACCAAAGAGTAGCAGCAATAAAATACAGCACCAAGGGGTGCATTTCCACTTCACAGAGCTGCATGCCTTCCAACTCCTGCATTTATGTTGCTTCTATTTTTACTAGTCTAATCAAAGAACATGTCAACAAAAAGATATTTTGAGGCAATTGAACAAATAAACATATCCTTCCCTCCTTGCTGCCAGTATATTTCAATATAATTTTGTCTAAGCTCACATCTCTTAAAGTTAAAACAAAGGACCTAATGAGGCATGCCATAGCTCAGTAGTGCAAATGACAATTCCTCATTTTATTGCTTTTATATAGGGCTGTACATAGAGATGAAACAACATTTCATTCCTATGTTTCTATGTGATGTTTTCTCAGTATCTGGGTCTGCTTAAGATGCTCTTACAGGAGATGTTGGACAGTGCTTCATGAGACCTACCTTTGTGAATTTGCAAGAACATAATGAAAGTGTAGCTTAAGCTGGAATGTCAAAAAAATTGCATTTAAAAGCCAAAGAGAAAACTTGGAAAAATTAAAGGGTCAGTCCAGGATGGAGAACAGCTTGATAATCTGTCCCTGTTGCACTGAGCTAGTGTAAACGACTGAGCTATTTTTCTGTTATACAGGAACATGCTCATTCTGTTTGTGCAATATTCCTAGTTGGCTTTCATGGGAGTCATAAAACTACAGCACTGCAATAGTCTTTACTAGTGACTGTTACATGTTCCCTTTCCTAGGTTGGTTTTTCCCATTTTACTTCTCCAGTCTGGAATAATTTATGTCTGAATATGAAAGGCTCTTCAAAGTGAAACACCATGCTGTGCTTGATTTCAATACAATGCCCAGAAGTCCCTGTAAGATCTCAAATAAGGTTAAATGAGCTTAAAATGATGTGCAAGCTTCATGCTAGGTATCTGCCCTAGCTGAAATGGAAACAGATTTTTTTTTAAGGATTCTGTTTTTCATTAAAGGATAAAGGACTCTTGAGTTTATTTTCATGTCAACAAGCACATTTAAAGCTACATTTTTTTTTTTTTAAGTTGGCAAGCAAGTTTTTGAACCTCATATACAGTTTAAAGAGGTTGAATTGTTTGAATTTCAGGGACTGTAGGAAGCATGTGTTAGAGAAAAAAAAAATTACTGCTTTACCTTACCAATTTTAGACATCGATAAAGAAAAAAATATTGTGTCTGAGGTTGCCATCAAAGTCTTCTTCATTCCAGGCAGTGGGAGAGTACATTTTTCAAATTAACTTGTTCTAATGTAGACCTTGTTGGCTGCATCATGTCTACAGTCAGGCACAGCAAACCTCACCCAAATGCACTCATGTTTCAAAACCTCAGGCCACATCCAGGGTGGCTCTCCTTGATTGCACTAAGATGGAATTTGTAAAAACCCGTGACATTTCCATAGTAGATACAAAGTAATTAAACATTTGCCCTTACGTGCTCCCAGCTGGAATCCTGGCTCGTACACTGGCTAAATGCTAGAAAACAGTTGGAGCAACACTAAAAGATACCTTTTAATAATTTGTATTTCTGGATTTTTCTGAGATTAAAGCCTGAAGCTAAGACATTTTAAACCTATTGGTGATCTCTCAAGAAAGCATACAAAATATCCATAACAAAAAAAAATTGGTGAAATACTGACAGCAGTCTGTTGTTTCTCTAGCAAATTCAGAAACTACGAAGAGAGTTGGTTGCATCACAAGAGAAAGTTGCTACCCTTACTTCTCAGCTTTCAGCAAATGTAAGTATTTTTTACTTGTGATGATAAATAGTATCAACAAATATATTATCAATAGCTATTACTCAACAGAGTCTTGGAGACTTTTACTATTTATTTATTTACTTGTTTTTTTTTTTTCTAAGTTAATGATTTCATTACATTTCTATATTGCCCCAGCTTCAAGGAGAAAGAAGAAGAAATCTTGTGGAAATGAAAAGTAGACAGTGAAAATGAAGATTTACACACTTTGAATATGACAGTCCTATCCTGTTCAGTTTTACCCTTTTCTCAGAATCAATTATAAAAAAAGGCCAGAAGTAAGGAGACACAGCCAAAGAAAGGCATGATTTGCATATTCTAATAGAATTCATTAGAGTTTCATCTCACATAGACAAACCCTGCAAAATGCAGTCAGGTGTGAAGGGAAACATAGTGTACAAGTGTGTATAGAATTTATATGCTACAAAAGCAGTGCTGATATATAACTAATTAAAAGTGGACTATTTCACAGAGAGCTTCCTGGTGTTCCTTCCAATTGACATATGTTGATAATATGAGTTATGGAACATGTTATCTGAAAATAATGCCAGTTACAGAATGCGAGTCTATACAATCCTGTCTGTTTGCTGTGGTTTCAAGTGAAGTTACTGAACAATCTAGTATTGTGATTTTTAAATGCAGTTCAGACTGTAATTATCCTTACTACTCTGAGGGAAATCTGAGATGCTGTTAGAAGAATGTATCATTTTTCAGTTCAAGAAAGCAGTTTCCTGATATCTTGGGCAGCCCATAGAGTGACTTTCTTTGAAGTGCAGGTGTCCTGAATATTTAGATTTACAAATACTGTTGATTTTAAAGAAACTATTTCATGTTGTAAGAAAACAATCACTAGCTCTGTGAAATCTGCTTGATCATGTGGGACTTCTACACATGAAAATGTGGAAGAGCTATGCTTAGCAGTTACTTCTCTGTTCAGATGGCTGCAGAGCACCTGAGGATATTTGTACATCTGTAGCAGTGTAGGTTGACAGACTCTTCTGAGTACTAAGAATGAACTAGTGGATCAGATGATGTGGGACATTGTGATGCTTGTAAATTCAAAATCTGGATTTCCAGTTGAGTTATTAATTTGAGAATGTATAGCTAGAATAGCTGACATATCTATATTGGTATGGGGTTCTTTCACTCAAGTTTTAGACACTAAACTTCATCTTTATCAGTTTGGGCAGCTTTTCATTCACCTATCTTGAGATCAACAAACTAAAACCCACACTGAGAGGTCAGAAGAGCTAAATTGGCATGCTTTGCATAGGTGTGTTTGCTAGAGCGTCTATTGCTCTCTCCAGGGCAGTTTTCTTTCCACCAAAAATCCAGAGGTGCAGCAGCTCTGCATGGAAGTGGGGGCACAGGGAGGTGATCCTTGGCTGGGCTTGTGACACAGCACAATCACAGACCTGCCCACATCCACTCTGAGTGCCCTGGTGTTTTCCAGAGGAGTTATCTTGATTCCAGCAGGGCCCTGATTTAATGAAAGATGTGTCTGCCCACAGTCAGAAGTTGGACTAGATGATTATTAAATGTCCCTTCTGACCCAAACATTTTCATGATTCTAAATAGAGGTGTCATATCAGTAAAACTAAATTGTTCGCCTTAGGTGGGCTACTGCTCAGTACCTGTTCCAGGTGGTAACTCAGGACCCTGGTACCACTTCTCTCTTTACTCTGTCGGCAGAAAAACAGTTTTCCCTCTCCTTCCACTGCTCAGAACAGAAAACACCAGCATATTCTTTCTAACTACTGTGTTGAAAGGGAATGCTGAAAGATTACTCAGTCTCCATCACCTTCAGACAACCCAGAAATGCTGTAGTCTATAATATGGCAACAAGTGCAGTAAGGTGAGGATGTCAGAGCATTCTCTCCAATCTCTCCTCAGTCTTATTTGGAAGCCCTTCACTATACCTCTGGCTAATATGTCTTTCTATTAAATAAACACCATACAGCGTATTTCCTAATAAAATTATTTATTCTAGACAAATTGTCAAAGCCAGCTCCATGTTATAATCAGATCTGATCAATAATTCAAAGAAACTGAGCCAAGTTAAAAATGGCTATTTTGGCTTGGTTTTCACTTAAACGAAATAGCTGCATGGGTAAGAAATAAATTTGGGTTGATCTGTATTAATCAGATTGGATTGTTGGGAATTTGTTCCTATATACTGCCTCTGGGCTTCTGAATAGCTAGCAGGAATGCTTTTCTACTGATCTGACTATAAGGACAACATTTTCAATAATACAGCTAAAACATATGCATAGATATATGTTTTTCTTATCCAGAAGTACCACATTTAATTTAATAATTTTAATAATTTTTAATAAATTTCTTTTGACTGGTACACACCTTCTAATCCATCTCCATGGATTAGAAGTTCCTTAAACTCTAAACCTATAAGCACCCCTAAGGCTGATCCATTTTGCACATGCATTTTTTAAATAATACAAGAGAAATCTTTCCTCTTGTCAAATCCCCAACATGTAGAAATTCCTTCAAAATTACATTTTTCAGGAGCATGAAACTTAGAGGCTTCAAAATCTCCATTAACAAAATTATACACACATCAATATAATCTTAAAATAAAAGTAGATATTGCTGGATATTGGGAGTAAATATTTTTGGCAGGATGTTTTCATGAGATACATACTTTACAAAACCAAAAAATTGAAAATTTTTTCACTAAAACCTGGTCCTGAGTTCATTCTCTGCTGTTTCTGGTACAGAACTTGTATTAAAAAAACACTTCCACATGAATTCAGACAATCGAAAGAGACTGCTTAAACATTTTAGTGCTCCTTCTGTCAGTCCTTCAAGCACTTTATGAGAAGAAATTCTATAAAGTATCACTTAAACATCAGAAGCAGAGAGTCTATTGAACTCTTTAATTGTGATAGAACCACTGAAATTTAGTCTACTTACAGAATTGATGTTTATATGCCAGTTATTAAGTACTTTTCATAAAAATTCTGAGAGCTATTAACAAATAGTTGATTTAACTTGGCAAATGGAAAACCCAGATGGCTTTCTAAATTTCATTAACTTGTACTGCCTTAGCAATGCGTTCCTTGCATGTATTCGTTTATCATTTATTTTGTAGTCTAAGAGACATATTTCACCAGTCACTGCCTTTTAAAGGAGAAATATTCCTAATCACAAAATCTGAAATTTATTCTCAGAGAAGAAATCATTATACTACTGTGGATAATACCACTGTGACCCTCATTTTAAGCCATGTTTGTTCATCTGTAAGGCTAAAAATTGAACAAACATTAAGTTTAATTGAGGAAAGTTTGATCACTGCCTGTCTTTGTTAATACATCTGTCTCTGGCAGACAGAGAAATGTGTGAACAGTGTATCTTTTGTGATGCTTTTACTAACCAGAAATACATGCTACAAATGCATTCATCTTAGAGTTAGTCCTTAATGTTAGTCCTAACCTCCTTCTAATTTCCATACTTCCACTGTCTGAAAATAGACAGCACCTTTTGCTTTGCCGTGGTCTGAAGAAGGAAACTGTTAATAGCCATAAATCTTGTTCCTTCATAGTTCATCTCGATGTGATCTTGTTGTTATTTCTCTTTGTAGAATTGAGCAAAAATATTGTATATGAGTGAAAATAGAGCATCTTATTCAGCTCATTTCAAAACTGTTTGTGCCTTTCTTTGCTTCTCCACAGAAGACTATTGCTGATATTAGTACATAAGTCATTAAAAGACTGGCAGGCTGAAATTTGACCTATTTGATCAAGCCTTTGCTTGATACATCATTTTATACTAAAATCTGCCAATTGGAAGTTACAGCATTTCTCAGGCATTATTGAAAACTCTGCTAAATTTTTTCTTATTTTATCTCATTTATTGTTCAGGTTTTGTTGGCTGGACTCAAGTGCTATGTTTGACTTCAGCACTTTATTTCTTTTGATTAACCCACAGTGCTGAAGTGTTTTGCTTGCATATGATTAAATTCAAGCTGGGTCCAGCTGTAGTTTGGATGCTTAATTTATAGATTTTTTTCTGAGATTCTTGCTTTACCCCTGGCATCTGTCTTAGTGTGGCTGAAGGCTAAGCCTTAATACTAATTCAGAAAGGGTTTGTTTTCAGTGCAGAAAATGCCCAACCAGCAGACTCTGTGTGTGACTGACAAGGGCTCAAATTCCAGTGAGCAGCCTGACCCAGCCTGTTCAGAGGGACTTTGATCAGTGCTTTGTACTGTATACAGCTGAAGGGTGCATGCTTGCAAGCTGTAGTGGAGCCAGGATGCCAGTAGAAAGCAGAGGAGGTTTGCTGGCTAATGCTCTGGTTTGGCCAGCTCTGAACCACTATCCTACAGCCAAGCAGCAAGATGCTAGCAGGCAGCAAACAGAAAAGGTCACCAGATGTACACTTGCTGCTTGCAATCAGCCCGAACTCTTCTGGCCTTTCACACCTCCTTTCAATCAGCCGTGTCAGGTGGGAGGAACTTCATTTATTTACCTTTATTTTGTAAATCTGAATGCCACAGGTCAAATCCCAAAGTGTATTGGAGGACAGATGTTTCATATGTGAATGTCATGCTCGAGATAGGCTGTAAACCTGAAAGCTGAGGTATTGGGGATTTACCTGGCTAAGGAAATGCTTAAAATCAAATCTGTCATCTTAGCACTGAAGGCATTCCCTAAGCATTCATCTCTTTGACTATTTCCAGTGGGCATTTCATACATTAATAGATGTCAAAATTAATTGATACATGAAGGATATCTACAGATTAAGAGCTGTACATCTCTGTATCTAATATGTGTGTCATGTTAACAATGGATGTATTTTGCTGCAGTTATACTTCAAGTAATGCCCAGTTACTTAACTCTTAATTCCAGGATGTCTTTTTTCAGGTACAAATACTGCATTCAATTGTGAAGACAAATTTTTACTTTAGAATGAGCATTATATAAAGGACATGTAATATTCAGGCTACTCTTTGAAGTATTGCAATGATGTGTGTATACCATGAATGAGACTACTGAAACTAATACAGATTTCTAAGGTGTGAGAGACTCGTTGCATCCTAAAAAAAAAAGAAAACAAACAAAAAAACCAATTCCTAAATATTTTTACAAGAATGAAAGAATGGAAACTTTTAGACAAATTAAATCATGCTAAGAAATTGAAGATCAGCAATCCAATCAAAATAAATTACCAAATTTTTAAGTGTAAAAAACGTTTCTAACTAAAATTTTTAATTTCTGATGAAAATTGTTAGACTGATACATTTTGCTTTGCTTTAATTGTTTTATGAGCTCTTCTACATTTAACTGTTTAAATGCAAAACCTGATCTCAAATGGGAATATATGCATATACATATGCTTTATGTATACTTCAACACACAAGTAAGTACACTGATAATTTAGCCTTTGTCAAACTAAATTTTCTTATTTTGTTGTATAGTATTTCTGTTGGCAAAATCTACTTAAGTTTTCAAGTAGGAGTTCCCTAGACAGCTGAATAAATGAATGTTAGCTACCATGGAAAAAGACAGAACAGCTTATTACTCTGAATGTAAAATTAATACTTCAGTAGAAGAGTCTGCTGTCTTGCAATAAACATTTAAAGTAATGAACAATGCAATTAAAAGGCTTTCTTCTTGAATAGTTTTTGGTCAATGGGACTTTGAATTACATTTATTTCTTATTAGCAAATCAAGACCTAATAATCTGTATTTGAAATGATTTGGCAAAAATGCATCATCTTGATCCAATTGCATTTATGATGAAAAAAGTTTGCAATAATATTCCAAGAAGGTAATGTACTTTGTCACTGGCTGAATTTTAGCAGAAATCCTTGTGAAATGGCTGTCTTTCTCTAAAGATTGTCAGAAAATAACAGCCTCTGTGACTTTGATGACATTTTTAATCCTGCTTTTTAGTGCTTAATTTTCCCTGTAAGTTCTTTGTTGTCTGTTCATGTGAAATACAGGATGAACTTGTATCCATGGAATAGAAGAATGCTTTGCACAAGTATGCATAGTTTGGTACCAAAGTACTGTGGTTATTACAGTCTAATTGCTGGAAAAGGACAAAAGCAATGCATAATTAAACAAATTATTCCTCTTTCAAGCCCTCAGCCCCCCCTGTAATTCTCAGAGTAAAGCAGAACCACAGGCCATCAGTCAAGCCATATATCTTTTATGGGGCAGGGAACAGTGAGCTCCATTAATTTCCTGTTAAACAAAAGCAATGAAGAGACATTTGGCTGAAATTCTGTAGTAGTGCTTCTATTTTGTCTCTGATGGTGTTCTGGGTCTGTGGTCATCGTCTTTGGAAGTAAAAAAACATAGATTAGTCTGCATTTTTTAACATGTAGCTAACTAATAAAGTTAAAAGTAAATTTAAAAAACAGTTTTATTTTCTCAGAGGAATAGAGTAGTAAAAACAACCAAAGTATTGATTTACAGGTTTCCAGGTTCATTTTATTGAAGTTTATAACTTCAAGAATGTAGCCTAAGTTATAAACATTAAAATAGGAATATATGCAATTACTAATTAACCTTAAAGAGATTGCATATTTATCTAGTCTCATCTGGAGTTAATCCTTGTGATATGTTTCCTTTACCACGAGAATTATCCCTACGATATCCCTGCAGATGCAGAAAGCAGGTAGATTGACCACTACACCCATAAGTAATTATTTCTAAGTATATTAATAGTATAGTTTACAAGGAGTAAACTTTAATAGTTTAAGTTTAATAAGAATAAAATAAGGTGCTTTCAAGATACCTAAATATTTATAGCAATCCAAAATTATTTATAAAACATAAAAGTCACTCATCAGTATAATAGCTCTTAAGCAGAGATGCAGAAGTAGCCCACTATTATATATATGAATATATATAATAATAACTTTCCCTTGGCTGTACAAGCTGGCTTAGTTTGGGATTTTTATGACCACTTGCTCTTCTTTGCCTACAAAGCTCAATGCCAGGTAGCTCTGATGAAATATCATTTGTATAAATTTGACTTTCATGCAATGCAAGATCTTGGTTGTTTAAAAAGAAAAACAAGTTGGTTTTTTTTTTAATATTTTGATCTGTTTCAGCTTTATTGCTTTTTGTACTGTGAAGTAAGGCTTCCAGTTTTCAAGATTTTATTTTTATATGTATTTGCACACATTATAAATGTTATATTTATATTTTTAAAAATATATTTTATACATACACAGACATCAATAGACATCATTAATAGACTAAGCAATAAGATTTTATAAGAGTAATGGTGATTTTTTTTTGTTTGTTTGTTTGTTTGGTTTTTTGTTTGAGGCTCAGGATTTTTCTGAAGCGTTTTATTTGTGTTAAAATTTGCTTTTCAAGATAAAGTACTTGAATTCCTGTTTTGAAGTGTCCAGTAATTGAAAATAATTGCTCCTGGACTTCTCTTTGGGAGCAGACTACTTTTGGCCAATATATCAGTAAACTTAAAGCTGGACATTAAATCCATAATTCATTTCCTGGCAGAGATACCTGAGCTAATCTCATTGGGGGCTAAAGATGCCTGAGGAACACTGGGTTCATTTGGCTGATTCATCTATCCAACTTAGCTTAGTCCGAGTATAAACTAATATTAAAGAGCTGGAGAAAATGTGCTTGCAGGAAAAACATACTTTTAAAATCAAATAGATCAGGGAAAATTGCCTTATTATAATGACAAATGTTGTCTTTCACAGGCTCATCTAGTAGCAGCTTTTGAAAAAAGTTTGGGAAATATGACAGGCCGATTGCAAAGTCTAACAATGACAGCTGAACAAAAGGTAAGTTTATCAAAGCAGATGCTTTAATGTAGAAAGCAGTCAGAAAATTATGTTAGAGTTTTATTTAAAAAAACACTGAAAGGAAACAGGGACATCTGTGACAATAAGAAAGATTTTTCTTTAATGGTTTCTGCAGTCAAATTTTCATGAGTGTCCAACAGTATCTGCAGAAAACTGTGCAGCATCAGGTTTACAGAGACAGTATCATAAAACAGTTCTAAGATAAACCTTTTGTTACCAGAATTTAATTAAAACATGTGACTTGAGGTTTACTCCACACTGAAACATCCTGTAACAAAACCTTATCAGAAGCTGCTGCAGTGCCCCATTCCAGCCTCCCATCGCCACCAGAACAATAGAATTACAGGAAACAAAGAAGTTTAAGTAAAGAAAGAGTCCATTGAGAAAGTTAACAAAGGTTAGGCATCCTATCCATAAGTAAACAGTTTTGTCTAATGGGGGGAAAAAACTGTAAACCTGATAGGAAGAAATTTTATGTAAGTCCTTTTACCAAGCTCAGGATGAAGAGGCTGTTTAGCACCTTCCAGGATTGAATTTCTGCAACTTTTTGCCCTTATGAATTTTGAACTATGTCCTGTTAACAGAAAGGCGTCCTGTGAAATAATCTGTGAGCTGCTAGTCACCACTGGAGTCTGTAATTGTCTACAAAAATAACATTTCAGAGTCTGCTTGAGCACCAACAGATGAAATGTGGCAAGACTCATTGTGAACTGGATAGAAAATATTTGTATTGTATGCTTTTGTTTCATCTTATGGGAGGGAAGGAAAATGATCACAATCGCAATGGAATTTTCTGAAAACCAAAACTTTTAACTATATTAAAAAGGATCATTCCATCAGAAGGTTTTATTTCCAGAAGGAGTTAAACAGTGACATTGAAACAGATAATTTCCAAACCTTTTCCATAAGATTTAGGATTTACTCTTTTCCTTTTTTTCTCTATTGTTGAGTTTAAAT
Source organism: Turdus rufiventris (assembly GCA_013186435.1). Classification (NCBI taxonomy): domain Eukaryota; kingdom Metazoa; phylum Chordata; class Aves; order Passeriformes; family Turdidae; genus Turdus; species Turdus rufiventris. Next base: position 6,700,382 of record PYHW01010552.1, read on the forward strand.
TCCTTTAACCCTAATTATATAAGTACAGACTGGAAGGACAGGGAGTAATAAATAAAATATTGCTTATGAAAGCAATAATAAAAGATATTTTTTAGCAAAAATCAGCTGCACATTTTAATACAGAACTTCCAGCACTTGAGTGGAGTAATTTTACTTCAACTTGAAGGACAATTTCTACTAAATAGGGGCTTTTAAATTAAATTAGTGTTTAACAAATTAAGTCTTTTGAATTCATCCATTGAACAGTAGCCTCACATATAAAAGGATGTACTTCGAATGGTTTCATTGTCTTTTGCAATAATGTCATTGAGCTTTTCTTAATTTTATATTGAAGAGCCGATTGAGTACCTTTTTAGATTTCTCCTTATTAAAAATGTTTTCTTCTTAAAAGTAACATTATTGCTTTTTATAGAATAAATGAAAAAGAATATGTTAGTTGACTTCAATATCTTTGAGGAGAAAGAATGCATTCTCTTTATTGTTGCCCTTATGTTCACCCTAGCAGTCCCAGGATTGTTTATTAGAAAACTATTTTCTTCTAATTTTTTTGTTTTAGTTTAGACAAACATTGTTCTTTTGCCATTATTTTGATCTCTCTTTGCTCTTCCCACAGGAATCTGAGCTTATAGAGCTAAGGGAAACCATTGAAATGCTGAAAGCCCAGAATTCTGCTGCTCAAGCTGCTATTCAAGGAGCCTTGAACGGCCCTGATCATACCCACAAAGGTATGTGTTTGTCATTATCAAAGTAAATGCGGAATTCTCCCCAGGGGAAAAAAATAAAAAAAGCTAAGTCACTACTTTTCTGTTGTTTGGGAACTCTTGCAAAGCAAAGCACATTCTGAAGGAAATAGTGGGCATACTTGTGGTGTTTCCAGAGCTGGAAACCTTTCACAAGTTTCCTGTCCACCAAAGCTCCTGGAGCTTTATCTTCTGAGAGCTGGGTGGCCAGGAATTGATCAAGAGTTCGTGTCCCTGCAATTGGCTAGTGAAATGTGTGAAAACACAAGTGAAGTCTTATTGTATAACATGGTTAGAGCTTGGGAACCCAGTCAAAGCTGTAGCTTTTAAAATTTGGTGTTCTCATTGGTAACTGTTGACAACAGCTCAGCTCCATCATGAAGTGCTAATCAGTGCAGGAAAGCAGGTTTTAAATTCCAGATGTCGAATTAATTTGTCATTGCAGCTAGGCAGATATTGCATGATAAATATTTACTTCAAAAGTGCCGGCTGATAAGCAACAGCAGAGGAATTACTTGAAAGAAATTATTGTGGTATTCGTTTTTGAGAGTGTTAATGATCTTCCATTAGAGAGGTCATTATTTAGGCGTTTGCCTTAAGGTCATTTCCCTCCATGACTTGAGTGTAGCAAAGCAAATTTCTAGGAAGTAGAAAATAATCTGAAAAGTAATTTCCATTGCTATTAGTGAGCATGTTCTGCAAGAATGATTTCCAGTGATTAAGATATAGCTATCAGAGACTTTTAAGAAATTGAAACTCAGAACCCTCACCAACCATTTTTTAATATTCTCCACTTCCTGGTTATTTTGTTTCATTCATTTTTAATGAGCTCCTGCCTGTTTCTTTCCATCATGGTATATTAGAAGGTAGCATCTGGACACCGATTAGGGCTGCTACGAGTTGAGTAGAGCCTACACTCCTCAGAACTGTAATACATGTGGCACTGATGTGTCAGGTAATCCATGTGCTCAGATATGAGGACACTCGTGCATGCATTGCTGTGAAGGGTCATTGCCTTCAGGGCAAGAACAGCCTAGTTTGGAGAAGCACCTGAGTGTTGGATTAATTGTATGCATCCCCCTTGTTCCCTGTGTGGTTTCTCACAGGATTCAATAGCTTGAATCTGAGCCACTGCAAGCATCAATGCCATTTATGTTCATTTTGACTGTCTTTGAGGAGGCAGATGCTACACAAATATAAGAATTATTATCTCAAAACAGATTTCATGGTAATTTGTTTCCTTTAGATTTACGTATAAGGCGGCAACATTCTTCAGAAAGTGTTTCCAGTATCAACAGCGCTACAAGTCATTCAAGTATTGGCAGTGGTAATGATGCTGATTCCAAAAAAAAGAAAAAGAAAAACTGGGTGAGTACTCAGCAGGTTTAAACCTGTCTTTTAGCTATTATGTAATTTCCTAGTGTCTGAGTAACATAATGGTCCTTTTCATCTACAATGTTCTTGTGGGGCCAGATGGATAACAAGAAATTCCATGTGTATCCATACTGTGACACTACCAGCAAACTAAAAATTATTAAATATCAGCAGGGTTTTATTTAATAAGTCAGAGTAATTAAAACAAATAAATGTACAAGCAACAATTACAAAACAACAACAGCAACAACATCAATTTAAAATAGCTGTTGTGACCAGAACCACCTCTGGGCCACATTGAAACCCTGTTTAATTTTTATTCAGTTGGAGTTTTGTTCAAAAGCTTGACTCAAATATATTGCCCAGCTGTGGAGGAATTGGAAATCTGTTAAGAAATCTCACTTAAAAGTAGTACGGTGTTTGAGGAAATTAAGATGTTTCTCAACCAGAACATACAAATACTGCATACTGCTAAATATTTAATTAAATACTTCCAGTAAAGAATCAAAAAATATATTTTTACTGTTTTAAAAATATTTGCATAAAAATTTGTTTTAAAATACTGATGAGCCTTTATTCCCTTGATTTGTAATTCCACACTCTTTCATGTTTCTGCAAGGTGAACTCTAGAGGAAGTGAGGTGAATATAAACCATGGAAAAGTTGGCATGCATCTATAAAAAACCCTATCTTGGCATGATTGCTCTTTATTTTGGCAGTAGGCTTTTATACCTTCTAAAACCAGATTATCCTGTATGTCTTCTCAGTTTGTCTTTATTAATTTTATTCTCAAAGTTTAGGCTATAGAAAGGGGGAGTGTAGCCAAAATCCATTTCTTTCTCATCTGACATCATGAGCTGAAAAGGACTTAAATATTGTTTCTCATTAAGATCAGTGGTCACACTCCCCACTCTCCAATTATACCATGAGAATAATGTGTTTGAAATCCTCATTTTTTTCATAGAGGAACCAGCTGGTTGTTGTGTTCTGTACAGTTTTGATCAGAACAACTTTCTGAAAATAAAAATAAACTCTGCATTTTTCTTAAGATGAGTAAGTTCTGTATTTAGACAAAGGTGTGAACAAATGAGCTAGTTAAAATTAACTGCTGACAAAACTCTTGTCATCTTGGCGTCTGAAATAAATGGCTCTTTGGCTATTCTGTCCCTTTTCAATCCTGGATACAAGCTTCTAGAGGGAAAAGGCAATGCTTGTACTTTCAGAGATCTTACCACTCTAAAGGAAACTGCAACAAACAGTATATATCTTTCAGCTAACATTCTTCTCAATAGCACAACTAGACAAACCTCATCTCCCAGCTTAGATTCTCTTGATTGCGATCCAAATCATGGCATTTGCGTACTTTGACCATTCAAAGTTTTAATGGGGAAGAAAAATTGGCAAACCCTGTAAATTGGACTTGGCTTTTGGTTTCAGCATTTAGTTCTGCCAGTACCTAGATGCAAAGTGGTTATTTAAAGCCACCCCTTTGAAGGGAATGCCATGGAAATGGGATTCCACTGGGGCTTAATGGCTTTAAATGAGCACCCCTCCCCAATAGCTGTACCACTCAGTCCTGCACTTTTCCCATAGCATTACTTTTGCACTGCGCTGGATTAATAAAGTCAAAACAAAGCACTGTATCATGTTTTTAGAGATACTGTGTTGCATATGTTAATACCTTGCTTCTGCATACTGACCTCAGGCAGTGGCTAGGATGGCATCTGCAAACTAACTCTTCAAAACATGAGCTGCACACAAAGTGCTGTGATGAGGAAAATAATCTTGCTCTGTATTTGTTTTCCAGCTAAGAAGCTCTTTCAAACAGGCCTTTGGAAAGAAAAAGTCCACCAAACCACCTTCTTCACATTCAGACATAGAAGAGCTGACAGATTCCTCTCTTCCTTCGTCACCTAAATTGCCCCACAGCTCAGGAGAGTGTGCAGCAACATCGATGAAACCATCACAGTCAGCATCTGCGTAAGTGTCTCTATTGTCAAATGGGATGGACTGGGAAACAGACCTGCTCCGGTGCAGCCATTTGCAGTTCAGAAACCATTGTCAACAGCTGTGATCTTTTAACCCTGAGCTCTATCCATTTACCAGATTCCTCATGAGGTTCAACATTTGTGCGCTGGTTCTGCAGCAGCTCTTTATTCATAATCTTTGCTCCTTTCACAGACTTTACCCAAAATCACCTATCTATGCAAACTTCCAAAAGATTATGTCATGCTCTCCCTGCACTGATAGCAACTATCGTATCCACTTAGTAAAGGCCAAATGCTGAAGTTTCATGGCATTCTAAAAATGTTATTTTTTCCAAGTGGCTATGAGTTTTTACGGTATACTCATTCCTCCTGTTATTACTTTATGTACTTTGTAGCTACTGATATATATGATCTCTAATGTATTTCTCCTCTTTTATCAGCTTGGATTTTTGGTGGGATTTTGCTTTTATATTGCATTCAAATCAACACCCTTAAGGTTTCAGGTCTGAGAACAAGTCATCAGTCAACAGCTGTCCCATGTCTTCAATATTTTTTGAATATCTGATATGTTCTTATAGATTTCACAGCTCTTATTCAAATTCCTCTGCTTTTTTGCCTCTTTTTTTTTTTATTATTTTGCTAAACTCATCTCTCTCTCTAATATGGAGAAATCTACCTCTTTGAACCAAAAAAATGCCTACTACTTATGCTAGCCTTACTTTCCTTCTCCTAATTGAGACTGAGTCACAATTACTCTTTCTTAAGGCACTGAAGGAATTCTAGTCTCATGACTGTTTTACTAAATAATGAATGGAATATGCATGGAAATGAAATTTAATTTCTTATTTGCTGAGCATAGGTAGGTATGGACACATCACAGAAAGAGCTGTACCGTAATATTCGGGGAAAAAAGGTCCTAGTGTATGTCTTTATTATTTTTTAATCACATTTAAAGTATTTGTGTATGTTTTGAATTATATTAATTAATTTTCTTCCTCTATTTGACATATATTTTATTTACCATGAACTTCTTCATCTCTTTGGTTACAATTTCTTCATGTATTTTCTTGACCGAGTCTCATGTTCTAAACCATTACCTTTACTTTCTTCCAATTGCATCTAATACATGTGTGTGCAGGTCATCTCTAATCTGGGCATCAAAGAAAAGGCAAAACGGTCGTGTGATCTACAAACATAGATCCCGGTAAAACTGAGTGTGGGGCATGGAGTTGTATATCCAACTGCTCACCTGAAGAGTGCTGCATCTTCTTTCCCAAAATGCATTTGCATGCATTCTGGCAATTAAATGCTGACCTTTGGTTTTTTTGTTGGTTTTTTACATTAGCAGTAATAATCACAATAATAATACTTATTTTCATAAAATACTTTTCATATCGAGATATTTCTGCAAATATTAACTATTTATAGTCACAGTAATAAAGCACATATAACATTTACTGAATTGACTGAAATACTGCTTAGTGTAACAATGTAGTCAAAATTCAGTGTTTTATTTTCCACTGGTGGTTCTGATGATGATACAAAGAGGCAAAACAGTCTGACATGAGAGCTGGACAGCTGTGGATCCCTGAGTGAGTGATGTTTCAATCTTTTCTTACAATATGGTGGTTTCTTCCCTTAGGATAAGTGCTCATGAAAAATAACCACATAGTAATCCAATCTTCAAGGGATAAAAGAAAATTATATGAAATATGATTTCATATATCATACATTACAAAATGACGGGCTATAGGCAAAACATCAACCATCACAAATCGAAACCATTACAGATCAAAATCTTCTAGACCATGAATTCAAGGACTGTCCCTTTGTGTAATATTCAAATCAGAGAAAAATATTGATACAAATAATAAATATCAGCAGTACAGTTTAATTGGCACAATTCTGTTCTGACTACTGTTATGTGGAGAAGTCATAAACTTTGTACCAAAGAAATCATGTGAGTATAAAATCCAATAAAACCAATGGATGATACACACTCAAAACAAGATACCTGAAAAGTAGTTAAGAATTTGTTTTTCACCATAGTGAACTAAACTAAAAAGCTGTAAAGAATCTGATCACTTCTTCTTGAGACGGCTTTTTTTCCTTTTTTAATTTGCTGTTTGATCATTTTCATGTTTCTTTGATAAGTTTCTTTCTTCACTCATAGGTTTCACCAGCAGCAAGCATTTTTCTGTTCTTTGATATTTAATAATGACACTGCTTTGGGGAGAAAACCTTCCTTTAATCTCCTGCCTGTTTCCTGCTCCTCTTTAGGATCTGTGAGTGCACAGAGGCAGAAGCTGAAATTATTCTTCAGCTAAAAAGCGAGCTGAGGGAGAAGGAGCTAAAATTAACAGATATTCGTCTGGAAGCCCTCAGCTCTGCACACCATCTGGATCAGATCCGGGAAGCCATGAACCGCATGCAGGTCAGTGCAGTAGCTTAAATGATAACAGAGATGCACACTAAAGGTATAACTGGTGCATTTTCTTTCCTAGTACTTTGTTTCAGGCACCAAAATCTATGCAAAGTAAATTGCTGGATTGACAATTCTTCCGAAGGATGGGTATGATAAGTGTTCACCTTATAATAAAGTCATTCTTAGCATGTATATTAATAGCTAAAATGTGTTTAAGAGATATGGAAGAAGACATAATCCCTGCCCAAAGGATATTTAGTATCTCAAGCCTATGACTGGGGTAAGCAACATGACAGAGAAGCAGATCAAAAAGTCAATTCTACAGCATTTTAAATCCTTGAGACATGGAGGGGCCAGGGTTTTATGTGCATACTCTTTCATCATTTCTGATTCCTAACTCAGTTATGGCTTGCCAAGGCAAAGAACATAAAATTGAAACAATTACTGTACCCAACATTATAAAATTTTGCTGCATTATTTTGTTACACTGTTCCAATTCCTTTCATGAACACATTTTTCATTAGAAGATTTTCCCCTTCATGAGGCTGAAAGGATGCAAAAAGAATGGCAGCGTTCTTCAGTGGAGCACAGAACTTAATGGGTCTTGACTCTCTTGTTTATATGCAAATGCCCACTACCATAGTGGGTGCCCAAAAGTATGTCACACAGTAATCCACACAGTGTAACAATAGAGTATAACATGCTGTCCTTCAGCAGACCTGGGCCCTTCTTGAATGGCAGCTAACATTCCTGCATCATCCCTGAAGGCACTATAAATCTGTGTTTGGGGAACAGAATCAAGGCTATGTGTTGGGGATTCAGGTTGAGACAGGGTTGGTTACATTTAAAAGTCTGGGAATGAGCTGCATGATAAACTTTTGTTGCAGTTCGTCAGGTTTTAGTCTTGTAGTAGTGTGGGCTAAAGAGCTATCCTAAAATTACCCCGAGATAGGTACAGAAGGTGAAATGGAGTTCTTGGAGCCTAGGCACTTCTTACTTTTGAACCAGCCTCAGGTATTTGAATCTGCACAGGACATTTGGGTTTAGCATTCTTCCATGGAAGACCATGTTTGTCAGGCCACTGGAAACCCACACTTGCAGAGATTAATCCAGCCCAGTGTCTTGCTGGCTGAATTGTTCTGTGTTGGGTGCTTAGGTCAGGTGCACCTCTAGGCACTTCTGTGCCCATAGCACCTGATTTAATACTACAGAAATGGTGTGCTCAATGTCTTTTCCAGACCTCTTTGTTTAGACAATACCTGTATCAGTCTCAACCAGATCTTTAAACATCTATGATACCTGCCATCCTCCCAGGTGCCAACATTATTGTGGGATATTTGGCTGAAGTTCAATTAGAGGAAGACTTATTAAGAACTGGTCCATAAACATGGTTTGTTTTGACCAGCTATAAGTAAGGCATCAATCTCGAGGCACTGAAAGGTTTTAAGGAGCTATGAGGAATAGAATACAGTTAATTGCAGTGGTGGAGAAAACTATTTGAAGGCTTATAATCTGATTGCAGAGGGAGGAGTCTGCTGTAGGCACAGTTGTCCAAAGTCTGAACTTCCTCAAATCTGGGCAGAGGCAACTAGTTGAGATGCTGTTACTAGTAGTCACCATTTCTGAAGTTCACCCAAAATAACAGGCGGCCGCCTTGCAGTTGCCAAACTATGATGTTTTAGAGCACTGATGAGGACTGCTAAGGGGGAAAAACAAGACTGGTGGAAGGGATACATGAATACTTTTAGATTTAAAGCACCTTAAAAACCAAAAGCTCAGGTGAATTGAAGACTGCTAAGAGCTGCATAATTAATCAGCATAAATTGCAGAGTGGTTACTGATTTGAACCCTAGACTAAACTGATACACACATCTATTATCTTCTCTTACTATAATGCTGATTTGTTCCTTCCCTTTCACCGTCTCCTCACCTGTGTGTATGTGATCTAATCTTTTTGTAGCTATAGTAGGGGTTTTTTTTATTATGCCATCTATCCTTTACATATTGTATACATATTGTATAATATAACCATATAAAAATATGGGACTTTTAGAAGGGTGCTAGTGAATGCAGAATTAAATTTGATGTGCAAAGCCATGTGCAAGAATAAGCAGTTGCTTTGTAATTTGCTTTGTGAAGTGACTGGAAGCTAGATTTAGCTGGTATCAGACTGCTCTCAGGCTAAGTTTTCATTTTATTATTGTAGATTCAATCATCACTTGGCACCACAGAGGATTTAGCTAAAAAAATTCCAGTTGTTCTGATTCATCTGTCACTGTCTGTTTCATCAGAGAGAGTTTGCTCACTGCTATGTGAACAATCCTGTGTTTGAATGATCAAAAAGTCTTATTTGATGGCAAGAAGAGTTATGAAACTGTTAAAGTATCAATTTCTAATTTTTCTTTTTTAATTTAATTTCTCTGTGAAGTTACTGCTTAAATTTTATTTTCAATAGCAGTAATAACTTTCTGTGACTTTAGAAACATTGAAATATTCGGTAACTTTCTTAACTGACTGTTACCTGAGGTACCTGACAATAGAAAGTAGCTGAAAAAAATGGGGATATCTGGGGAAAGTCTAACTACACTCACATTATGGTCAAATGTGCTATAAGCACAAAAGCTTGAAGCTTATATTGTTTAGGATCTATTTTGAGGCAAAAGCTAAAGCAAGGTAATTGGGGTTTTCCTTCATTTAAGAAGTAAAGACAATCCGGTTTTCACTGTGTTATATCTCTGCTGTGAAAGTGGTAAACCAGTTAACTAGTTTAGGTCAGGGGAACAGCATCACCAGACTAGCCAACAACACTGGTTTCCAAAAGAATAACCTCCTGTTTTTTTGTGTTGGTTTCTTTTGTACATAGAATGAAATTGAGATATTGAAAGCTGAGAATGATCGTCTAAAGGCAGAGACTGGAAATACTGGCAAGCCTGCCCGGCCATCATCAGAGTCGTCAAGCAGCACATCATCATCTTCATCACGGCAGTCACTAGGGCTCTCCCTGAACAATTTAAACATCACAGAATCTGTTACATCAGGTAAACATACTTTGGGCACATGCATGCCTCAGCAGTTAGTAAGAATTTTTCAGCCCCTTAATGGGCCACGTAGGAGAAGCATGACTGGAAATTAAAACACTTCAAATCATTCAGGTTAACATCAGATATACATTCAGTAACAGAGATGGGGAAGAATGCTAGTGGTCATGTCTGAAATGTAGCTTTTAGAAGCCCCTGAACCTCAGTAACAGACTGTTCAATAGGTTTGCTTTGTTGCTAGCTATGACACTCTCTGCCTATGCAGTTTACAATACTCTTCAGTCATCCAGTTTACAATTTCTTTGAAAATAAATGTCTCTTGAAGTATATATTGATATACTATCTTGCCCATATGGGATAAATATGAGTATAGTATGTGAAACTTTTTTCTTTTCGTTTGTACATCTTTGATCATTCAGTTAGGTCCTTTCATATTTGCAGCTAAGGCAGAAGGTGGTCTCAGCTTTATTCCTTACATTATTTTAAATTGGTACAGCTATCTAGCTAGCCTATGTTGGACCAAATCACCATTTATCACAGGAGCCAAACCCCTCCTGGCCTATTAGGCACTTCCATTGTCTTCTGTGAATGAAGGAATGCAAGCAGAACTTTGGTCCACATCCTGAGCATTAGCATTTGATTATTTTCCATGCCATGGAGTTTATGATAACAAGCCTTCTACATTTGTTTTGATAATGTAGCCAAGAAAAAGAAGTGCTGTCTCTAACATTAGAAACCGAAGTAAAGCAGGAGCAAAGCAGCACTCATTAGCATAGACGCCACAGAAATTATAATGCAGTCTCTGGAAGCAATAAAAATGTGGCTAATAATTGTGGAAAGAGTCTAGACAAGAATATAGCTGGGAACACACCAAACTGGCTGTAATTTGGATTGCCAGTTAGTCATATTATCTCACCAGTCATTGATTACATGGATATTTGAACATTTTTTCTGGTTAATATCAGATTTTGTATGAAAATTGATATATTTATTATTTACATTCCAACTCTTTGAGAAGTTTAACTTTTAATATGTAGGACCCTGAACTAGGCCTCAACATGTAATGAGGTGTTGCAAAAACAGGGAGAAAAAAATTTCGCTGTTCACAGATCCACACATATTAAAAACAAACAAACAAAAAACCAAACAAGTAACCCAGGAAAAGTAACAAAATTTTTTGCAATATGGTGGTTATAGAATATCTCTCATGAGTAGCAGCCATTAGCACTTTGTTGCTTGGCACTAACTCTGTCTAGATACAGGAACAAACATGTAGGAAGGAAAGTCTGAAGAAAAGGAGAGGAAACTAGATAAGAATACAATACCAGAGGAATGTGGGAAAGAAAAGGAAAGGTAAAAGGTAAGATAAAAGAATGAAAATGAAGAAAATTAGGAGGAAGTGTTGAGCAAAAGAATAGAAAAAATAAAAGCTGGAAGATAAAAAAGAGGAAGGGGAAGAGGAAAAGAGGGGAAAGGAACAGAAAGAAGGAGACCAGGATGACTGTGAGAAGTGATTGGATTAGATGATCTTAAGGGCGTTTTCCAGCCTAAATGATTCCATTATTTCATAAACTTTATATAATTTTCTCTGTTACTGTTCGAAATGTTTTTCGCACATGCAAAGTATTTACTTTTTGTTATAAAAAATTATAGATATAAGGGTGCCTAATGAGGAGTGGATAATTTCATTTAATTATGAATCTAGAATTTTTGATCATTGTAATGATCATTTTGTTGCCATGCCAGAGAACTTGGAAGGGTGACAGCATCTCACCAAGTCTTGTGGGATTTCTGAGACAGCTGGAGTACTACTGAACAAAATTCTCAGAGATATGGGGAGGTTAATCATGATGAGAACTAAGCTCAGAGAATTGAGTGCTTTGGCTCTTCATATTATAAAGATGCCATTGGGCTTTCTGGGAACAATATCTTCAATTAACCATGGTCATCTGGAAATGGCCAAAGCTATCCACTGTCACTTCCTATGATGGTTGCCTCCAGATCAGTGTGAGTGGCAACCTGGGAAGGGATTTGGTGGTTACAGGTGCTCCTATTTCAGTCTGTCACTGGAGTGAAAGGAGCAATCAAGGAACAGTACAAGACTGGCCCAGAGTGCCAGAGCTCTGACAAGAATTGAACTGAAGTGATCACGGCATGCCTAAAAATCAGACTGGCAGGGGGTAATTAAAGCAGTTAGTACCACCATGAAATTAGAGGCCCTTGGTCATCTTCTCAGCCCCTTGTATCAGTGATAGAGAGAGCTCTTAGAATGTGGAATTAGTAATTTTGCTATAGAGTGGTTCCTCATTCCTAAAGACTTAAAGAAGAATTAATTTAAAGCACTACAGAAGGGTAATTTAGAGATTGAAAAATTTCACAGGGGGATCATACTATAATTTGCCCTCAGAGAAACTATGACATTATCAAAGCTCTTAGGTTTGCTTAAAGGTTTGTCAAATAGGCCAAAACACAAGACAAGTGAAGTGAAACATTCAGTGTTGACACAGAAAATCTGTCTGCCAGGAACAAAGCAAACATAGATTTATTAAAACTCACAAAAAAAAAAAAATTCTTTGTTCAACAAATTTTAAGAAAAGCAAACCAAACCAAACAAACAAACAAAAAAAACCAACAACACAACCCAACAGCAGAACCTGCATTCTGTATCTGGATGAAAGTTATCAAATGTTTAACATGTAAACTTATTTTTAATAAATTAATTGGAATTATATTAATAAGCTTTCTTTGGTTTTCCTTTGAACAAGGAACTGGATCTTACTGGGACATCATTTAATTTTGATTAAATCTGACCTTGTGCAGACTATGTCACGGAGTCTATGTTTTTCACACTGAGAATGAACAGGGCTTAGGTTAGTGGATTACTGTGCTGGCCTTTGAAGAAAATGCAAATCCATAATCTCATCTAATTTTATAGTTAGTTTAAATGTCTAGCAGTAAAATCTCAGAGAGAACTTCCAGAAGAAAGCAGCAGTTTTATCACTTGCAATAAAGCTGTATGCCCAGTCTTTAATAGAAATACATCTGCTTTCTCATTTTAGGAATTAATGAAGTAGAAACAGAGGTGCAAAGCAGATCAAAATTACTCTTTACCTCCAAGAAAAAATGAAGCCTTTCCTTAGAGAAATGGCTGATAATAGAGTCCCATATTCTGGAGGAGTCCAAAGTGGTTTGCTAGTGGGGGTGAAAAGGACTCTATTCATGCCATATGTAGAGAAGGTAAAGGAATCATCTGGAAAGTGAAATTAGATGCTATTTTATTGATTAGCGAAAATATCAGTGCAAGGATTTCTTGCTTTATCTTCTTACAACATTCTAAAGGGGAAAATGAGTGCCTAAAGACATAAATTTTGTTTCATTTTTAAGCATTACTTTGTGAAGATATTGTAATTTTGAAAAAGTTCCAAGTGGGAAAGCAAAGACACTATTTTATTTGTTTGTAGATTATCTATTCATTTCTACGCGATTAAAACTCCTAATATTCCTGCAAAAATTGATAACACTTTTTTTACCTCCAACAGAAGTGCTGAATTAGAAGCAAATACAGATTATAACAATTGCACGTTGTTGTTATGGCAGTCATTCTTTTTAATCAAAAAATTATTTGAACAAATATTGAACTGATGATGTGAACATAACTGATGTGATTTTTCAGACTGATCACTTCTTTTCTGTTAATGTAGATATTTTGTTGGATGATGTCACTGATGGAGCACTCCACAAAGAAGGTCACAGTGTCAAAATTTTAGTCACTATAAACAAAGGCTATAGTCGAGCCAAGGTGAGTGCATTACCTAGAGTAGAATTATAGCTCAAAGAAATGCTGGAATATAGTAGCTCAATTTTTTTTACTTTCAGTATTTTAAGCCAGGAACAGAAGGGAAATATCCCATAGAGAGCAGCTCTGCTCTGCCACCCATGCTCAATACACTTAGGCACACTCCACAGACGAATGCCATATAGCCTCTTTCTGCCTTTGTGGTGGCTTAGACACTAGCAGTTCTCAGTTTAATTAGTAGTAGCATGTCCTGGGACTTGCTATCTCTGTTTAAAAGTCATTATAAATTAGATTTATGCTTTGGTCTCCTTAGGGTGCAACTATGAATTTGCTGTGGATAAATTGTCTTGTCATGTTTTCATGTTCTGTGTTATAAAAAATTATATATACAGTGCAACCTTTATATTCAGTCATCTCTTTAAAAATACAGATGCAATCAAAGTGTAGAACAAGATTCTGTATTCCTTTCTTTATAAAGATGTATCAAAGTAATACAATCGATACCTATTTCTGTCACAGAGATTATTACCAAAGTTGAAACCACCTCTAATTCTAAATAATATTCCTGTTCTTCATTATGAAAACTATGAATTCTTCATGGAAAACTACTTAGCACCATTTTTAGTCCAGTTTACAAAAATCTCTCTTTGCAGGATCAAAAGCCACATGCATACCTGATAGGATCTATTGGAGTAAGTGGAAAAACAAAATGGGATGTTTTAGATGGTGTAATCAGACGTCTCTTTAAGGTAAGACACTGAAAAATTGGCTTACGTGTTATTGCGATTTTCATTTTAGAAAATTTCTGTATTCTTTGAGTTGTCTTGCCAAGTTTTTGGTTTGGGTTGGGTTTTTTTTTATATATAGCTAACAATACCTCTAAGCTTTATTCCTAATGTTGCAGTTCTTTTTTTTTAAAGAATGTAGGCAGCTTTCCAAATAGCTTTCACTCAATAAATATTGTTATAAATTATGTTTTCATATAATTTCAGGAGTATATTTTTCGAGTGGATCCAACTACTAGCCTGGGTTTAAGCTCTGACTGCATTGCTAGCTATTGTATAGGGGATGTAACCAGAGCCCATAGCCTAGAAGTGCCTGAACTGCTGCCTTGTGGATATCTGGTTGGAGATAATAACGTCATCACTGTGAACCTGAAAGGTAAACTCGAAGAGTACTTCTGCAGATACAGTAGAGTTCTACACTGCAGTTCCCTATCCTTTATGTTTATTTTTCTTACACCTGATCTTTCTCTATTGTCTCTAGATCAAGGACACATATATCACATAAACTGTCTGTAAGACAATGCATAATATCTATCACAGCCTTTTGAGGGAAATTTAAAAATAATCTAAGAATATCTGTCCTCCTCTGCCTGACTGCCAAATCACAACAAAGTACAGATTTCTAAGCAGTGGCAAAAAAAAATCTTCAAAACAGAGATTATGATGAGAAATATTTATGCTTTATTCAGTTCCAAAGGAAAAATTCTATACATTTGAAGAGCTCTAGGCATTTGCTATTGGAAGGGAGAGGTGGCCTTCAGGAGGACTTTACACACATTGATGTGACAACTGGTGACCCTTGTGGCTGTCAATTTGACCTGTTTTTTGTCATCGTTGCCAGTATCTTTGCCTCACTGAGCCTTCTCTTCATATTTACTTTGATTGCATCTTTCCCACTCATCTCAACTCACTAGTGCTGTTAATTTCTTGTGGAAGGATACCAGTATTTCTACAGTAAAGAAGTCCTTAACAGGGATTTGATTTGAGAGGTATCTTACCTTGCTTTGGGCATAGCACTGATGCCATCAGATGCTGGGCCAAACAACTACCTTAGCAAGGATAAGACAGGCCATTTTTCTTTTCTTTTATCCCCAGGAGTAGAAGAAAACAGTTTGGACAGTTTTGTGTTTGACACATTAATTCCTAAGCCAATTACCCAACGGTACTTTAATTTACTGATGGAGCATCGGAGAATTATTCTGTCGGGACCCAGTGGCACAGGAAAGACCTATTTAGCTAACAGGCTGGCTGAATATATTATATCTAAATCTGGCAGAAAAAAAACTGAGGATGCAATTGCTACTTTTAACATAGACCACAAGTCAAGCAAGGTGAGTTACAGTTGAAAGCATAATCTATTGCCCAATTTGTAGTGATGATGCAGTGCAGATTCCATTAATTGGTGTACCCTTTTGCTGCTCAGTTAGCATTTCTTCCTACAAGAATTCAGTCTTCAATCCCAGTGATGTACAGGGACCAGATCTTTCTGTTCTACACAAATCATTGAAGAATGGTTAAAGAAGTCTCAATTTTCTGCCTCTTGAGAAACCCACTCTAAGTATAGATGCAAAGTCCAGCTACTATGTAAATTAAATTTTTTGAGTGTCGTTAATTCCTTTGTTAGAAGGTTGGCTATATAGTAATACTTTTTTTTTTTTTTTTTTTAAATGATGATAACATCAGTCTTTGTTAGCAAAGATTTCAAAGGGGTGATTTGAAATTACTGTCAGAGGCTCAATTTCTTAATCAGCACTGGACAGATACAACTGTCATGATTGCTGGTGTGCCTCAGTCAGGAAGCTGACCATACTGAAATTGCTTCACACATCACATCGCATTCCCTGTGATTTACATAGCTCAGATTATCAGGTTTTCAGCAGGACTACTGTGCTAGCCACAGATAATACTATTCACTTGGCTCTCCTGAATTGAGTGTACTCCTAACTTGGTACCTGGGGGGAAAAAATGAAAGAGCTTTCTGATTTTCACAGAAAGCTAATGAATGCTAACATAAGAAGGGAAAATACACAGATCCCAAAGGGGTAAAAGGACCATTCTGGCAAGAATAACTGCTTTGCACTGTCTTTATACAGAGGATTTGTGATGCCATTTACTTTGGCAGAGAATATGTTTATGTTTTATTGTTATACTGTACACATCTGTAAAGAAAATTGTCCCACAAAAGAACCAGTTTTTGGGTTTCTGGTAAATTGCTTGGTGTGTTTTGGTGTTTGGCTGTTGCTTTTGGGATTGGATTGGTTGGGTGTTTTTTCCCCTTTTTCTTTACTTATATCAAAATTCATGTCAAATTTTTGAGTTTGCAATAAAAAAAAAGAAAAAGCAACACTATCAAATACCAAGGGTGTTTGAATAACACAGATGGTACTGTTCCAGGGAAGAAACCTGTAATGTTCCCTAAGAGACCCTTGATCATAAAAAGGCAAAGAAAAAATTTTCTTGAAATAAAAAAGGTGCAATCCAGAAAGTAAAATGTCAATAGGAACTTTGTCAATAATACTGAGTATTTCCAACGCTGACAAAATTAGATATCTCTAGAGATACAGCTGTAAAATTTGACTAGCCTAAATTCTCAAGAGCAACTGTTGACAAACATATGAATTATTTTGATTATAGAAAGCTCTCTTTTACTTCTGCACTAAACAGCAGCCAGACAGCTGACAGGAAAGAATTTACAAAAAAAAAAAAATTATTATGAGGTGTGATAAAGCATCCCCAAGAAGGCAGGCAGATTTTTAGTGAGAGTGCTGAAAGGAGATATCTAAAGGAGCAGTTCAATACACCAAAATTGTGTGACAGTGTGTCAGAAATGGCATATTTCATTGCATTGTATTTTCCTCTGGATACGAGATATTTTTTAGCAAATTTCTAAGGATTATATCCCCCAAATCAGAATACTTCAGTCATTTACCTTGTGTTTAGCACCTCTTTTTTTTTCCTAGCATGTGTTCTGTAAGCAGCATGTTTTCCTACATGTGCAGATCCAGCTGAGTGATCCACAGAAGGAAAACCCTTTAGCAGCCATTTTATCCTTCTGATTTTTTTTTTCCAGTAAAATTACATCTATTGATGTCTAATTGAATTAATCTTTTCTGGGTTTGGGGCATTTTTTTTGAGGTTTTATTTTTGTTTTTTATCCATTCTGCTGAAGGATCTACGACAATACCTAGCAAACTTAGCTGAGCAATGCAGTGCTGACAACAATGGTGCTGACCTTCCAGTCGTCATAATTCTTGATAATCTCCACCACATCAGTTCACTGAGTGACATCTTCAATGGTTTCCTCAACTGTAAATATAATAAATGGTAGGTAGTACCTCTTCTCTCTCCTTGTGCACAGGTTTCGCAATTAAAACAGTAAAAACTCCTTGTTATTTTGCAAAATAAAATGTCCCAGTGAAAACTAAGGGTCCCATAGGCCATCTGCAAAGCTGTTATGTGCTACAATAATTTTAACCCTTTGCAGCCAAGAATGTAGTTGTCTCCTTTGCTTTATTTACGTGACTCCCATGTTTCTCAGTGAGATGTAAATGTACCACAAAATTTAAGAATGTACTTAAACTCTTGTCTGACTTATAGTCTTATCCTTTGCACCCTGTCAGATTACACAAGCTTATTAGTACCACGAGAACAGCTAACACTTAGTAATAGTGGAATTTGTGATGAACCATGCCATATAGAAGCAGCTGTGTATCTAGCAGATTTGTCCTTCCCACAGTTTTCCTGCAGCAGTGCAGAAGTCCAAAGTTGGCTGACTGTCCTTTATATCAAGAGTAAAGAGTAAAAATAATATTTTCTAGAACTTTTACTGGCCTATAATGTTGGTTATTTCTGCTGTAAAAGTGACATCACAGGGACTTCCCTTCATAAAATCATTGCATGCTATTCCTTACTCATGAGATTCACTGGTTTTTGAAGTTAAAAAGCTAAGCCTACTGCCAAATTATGATTTACATTAAGACAGGGTTGCTTTATTTATTTTTTCATTACAGATGAGCACTAGTAAAATACATATGTGCAAGAGGGAAATCATACAAGAATAAACATTTTTAAAAGGGTACCTAAGAAATATTTTATATCTGTGACTGTAGTAGAGCCAGAGACTCTTTTGAAATTGGCCTAGTGCAAATAATAAGAAGGAATATACTCTGAATATTTGAATGAATTCTCCCTCAGAAAATCCTACTGCTCTTCTATTTCCAGTCCCTATATTATTGGAACCATGAACCAGGGAGTTTCTTCTTCACCAAATCTGGAGATGCATCACAATTTCAGGTACATTCACTCTGTATTTACTGTGGCTATGTTTGCACAGCTCCCTGCTTCTAAGCCGTTCTTTGACAAATATTGATCCTGTGTCTCATCACAGTAAAGTATTTCAGTTTCAGTGTGTCTCCTCTATTGATGGGTCTCTGAATGCTGTTGGGGAATGGTAAAAGAAATAAAATACTGTCTGGCACCTCTAGCAAGTTGCTGAAGATGATTGCATTCCTGCATTTCATTTGTCTTCAGCAGTGTCTTGAATTCCTGCTGGAACCTGAAATGGTTGTGTTGAAGCAGTGAGCAGTGATGAGGTTTATTGGAACAGAGTTACACTTGCTGACTAATGAGACTCTATGACATGACTTTCATCTATATGTTTAAGAGGAAATAATGTATTAGCTATTCAATGCTGCTTGACATTTCTCTCTTCTACCCAGGTGGGTGCTGTGTGCTAATCACACAGAGCCAGTTAAAGGTTTCTTAGGCAGATATCTGAGGAGGAAACTGATTGAAACTGAAATAGAAAAGAACATACGCAATAATGAGCTTATGAAAATCATTGACTGGATCCCCAAAACATGGCATCATCTCAACAGCTTCCTAGAAACACACAGCTCTTCAGATGTAACCATTGGTGAGTCCATTGGTGGAATGGTTTGAAATAAGGATGCAGGCTGAGCCTTTTAGGGATTTGTGAAGAATATATTATTATTTCTTTAAAGTTACCATGCCTCAATGGGAAGTACAGCATAGGTGTGGGGAATTTGTCTAGTTGTCAGCAAGATTTAAAAGAAAATGGGAAGTTTAAAGAGAGAGTATATATATTTCCTGGTAGTTCTTCCTTTGTTGCTAAATACTTTCAAGTAAAATATCACAATTTTTAAAACTATATTTTAAAAGCAATTACCCTAATAGTAACTTTCCTAAGCTTATTTTTTTTCTTCTGCTTTCATACTGCAGTATAATTACAGCAATAAAAACCCTTGGACCTGAGGGCTTTTAATGGAATTACTATGTTAGCAAAGATGTCTGCTTTTACATAGCTTTGCCATAAAACTTCTAATGTTCATCAGGCCCTAAAATTGGACTAAGTGACACCAGTTCATTTTTAATAACAGGAGGCTATTAGCTCCTTTAATGTATTCCCCTAGCTTGAACTTGTTCCAGTAGTGCTCGTTTTAGTTTTGAGAAGATTACCTTAAGTGTGTTTCCTAGTTCTACTTTCTTAATTCACAACTTGACTTTTCAGGTCCCCGTCTCTTCCTCCCTTGCCCTATGGATGTTGATGGCTCCAGAGTGTGGTTCACAGACCTTTGGAACTATTCCCTGGTTCCATATCTTCTGGAAGCTGTGAGAGAAGGACTCCAGGTATGTAATTTGTTTCCTAGAAATTTTTTTAGTTGCTCTCAAAGGCTTTCTCCAAGCTGTTTTCAAACAGTGCATTATGGTATGAATATTTTTGCATTTGTAAGAGAAAAATCTTTGAATGGTTTATTGAAGGCAAACTCAAATTCCTTCTGACCTGCTCTTACTCTGGTGTATAATTGGCTTTGTCTGCTCCAGCACTAACATATCTTGTGTTTTGTGAAGAGGGTTTTTTCTCTGTGACTGGAGGAAGGTGGGTTTTTATCACCATTTAAAGACATCCCAGCATGGCTAAAACCAGCTCAGATTGTCTCCCTGAGTCAAGGCAGTCTCAGCCTACCCTTGAATGGAGCAGTTAACAAGCTTTACACTGGTGCCATAAAATAGCTTTGGTCTGTGTAGCCCTCTCACCACATACATACACATGTAGGTACACAGGTTTGTGGGAAAAAGCTTGTGAACAAGGATATTTTCATAGAAAGTCTGGGATTGGAAGGGACCTAAAAGATAATCTAATTCCTGACCTTGAACACTTCCAGGGATGGGGCATCCACAACTTCTCTGGGCAATTTGTTCCACTGCCTCACCACTCTCACTGCAAAGAATTTCTTCCTGACATCTAATCTAAATCTCTCCTGCCTTAGTTTAAAACCATTCTCCCCTGTCCTATCACTATCTGCCCACATTAAAATGTTGTTCTCCCTCTTTGGTGTAAGCCTCCAGGAAGGTTGCAGTGAGGTCTTCCCCATGAGGATAACTCTCCAGGTTATACCAGAGGAGGTTAGGATTTTAGATAATTCCCTATCTTTGGAGGAAACCTAAATATTTACATTAATCTATTTTTTTTTCTTTTTTTTTAATTCCCTCCCCCCTCCAAGGAACTGTGTAAGCAGCTGCAGTTTCTTTATCCTGTATTGACACAGTGACATACTGATGTGATGGAGGTTTAGAATCTTCTCTGTTGAGTATCTCATGCTTTCCTAAAACTGTTTCTCTCTCTGGGAATTGCAGTGTTTATACCTGGTGCAGAATGCTGCCAAACATTTGATAGAGAAGCCACAGTGAGATTAACAGCACTTGTTTAGACCAGCTATAAAAATACAGTGATATTCTTCATGCTTATATTTTCCCAAGCATACAGGGTAACTGTTGAAATGAAAACTTCAGTTGTGGAGCAGAAGATGGCAGCATATAGAAGAAAATATGTTTGTTTCATGAGCTGTACCAATTTTTAGCTGCTTTGGATAGCTTCCATAGAATAAAACTATTAATCATAAACAGAAATATTTTATATCATATAATTAAGTGTTCCTAGAGCCAAAGATGGATAGAAACTGCATTTCTGGTCAGGTTCATTGCAAACTCACTTGTCAGACATAGGATTTACAAGCCTTGCTCTAGATTCCAGAAAAGATTTAATCGCTGTTAATCTCAGATGAAGGAAAGTGCTACAGCCTGGAGTTAGCCTTCTACCTCTGAGAAACATTTCTTTTGGTTTATTTGGGCAGATCCCTGTTGCAGTAGCCTAGCCTTAGTGCAGGGCAGAAGTCTGAGTATCTCTGTGCCTTGTACAGGGAACTTGAGTGTCTAACCTGCAGCTCTGCATTCGGCAAGTGCCTGGCAGCAGGTGGTGCAGTGATAAGCACAACCCATCATTCTGCCTTTATCACTAAAATCCTCCCCTGTTATAGTCCCTTTAGGAGTGCAACCCACCTATATCCTCCAGGAGCGCCTGCCTTGCCAATAGCACGGTGTTCTTTGGATTGTATGAAACTGTTCGAGGTGGGAGAAATTACAAAAAGCCCTGGTGGGTGGCTCCCCATCCCAGTGTGTTGCTGCCACAGCTAAAAGAAATCTTTAAAGCAGCAACCAAAGGGCCCTCAGTTAACATGTTGCTTGTGAACAGCAATACAGAGAGGGGTGGATTTTAGTAAGGAAGGTACCAGATCTCCTAATATTCTAATATTAGACAAAATTCTAATTCTTACTTCCTCTGTCATCCTTCCAGATTTATAAGCATTTTATGCTTCATAGTAAGGGAACATATATCCCTTGTTAAGTTCTTCTCTTAACTTTCTGAAAGTTAAGACGTGTAGGACATGGACAAATGTCGCTTCAGCATCTCATTTTGCTAGGAAAAGTGAATAATAATTCAAAAAGTGCAATGTTCTAATTCACTTCAAACAAAATCCAATTAACTTCAGTGCTTTTGATAGGTCTGTGTTAATTTCCCGGATATGCCTTAAGCAAATTACCTGGAGGTCTCATTTCACGTTGTACCAACGTGTTGTTGTCTACAAATGTCACTAGTTATGGAGCATTTTCCAACTTGAAGTCACTGTGTGTATTGAAGGAGCATTAGTGGAGACGATCTGATCCCCTTAAGGTCTAATTTTACCTGAGTACTGAGAACACCTGAAAGCAAATCTCTTTCTAAAACAGTTTAGATATTTGTGTTGACTTTTTTTCTGCTGTTACAACTATTACTGAAAACTCTGTTGAATACTTACCTGTGTTATATCCATAATATAGATGTATGGTAAGAGAGCACCCTGGGAGGATCCCTCCAAGTGGGTAGGTGATACCTATCCATGGAGCTCTGCAACTCTACAGCATGAGTGGCCATCACTACTTCAGTTAAGGCCTGAAGATGTTGGTTATGAAGGTTATGCATCAGCAAAAGAAGGAACAACCTCTAAGCACGTTCCACAGACTGATACAGAGGGAGATCCCTTGGTAAGATTCAAACTTTTGGGAAAAGGCATTTTAGTATGCACTTTACTCTCACATGTTAAACTGTATACTGTGCAGTAAGAAAGTAATGTGCACCTGTTCCAGAATAGGCTTTTAAACTGAATCCTCCTATAATGTATGAAAATGTTGAAAATTAAAGGAAGCAGGAGGGCATGTATCACCAGCACATTAATATGTCCTTACTCTGTTTGTATTTCCCATCTGCCCAGATGTATCTGGTACCATGTATCCGGTCTTCAGCATTATATTGTTTGGGTACCACTCTCCAGCAGCTGATTTATCAATTATATCATGAAAACATCGTTCTCCATTGGGCAGTTTTTCATCTACATTATACAAATGAAGGACTGCAATATTCACGTTATCTAACTTACTTATCATAGAGAATTTAGTGAAAATAGAAATTAGTCATCCTCCCATTTCTCATAATATTTCAAGATTACTGATGACTGTCTAATAGTCTTAATGTACAAGGAATGCAAGTGTGGTGGCATTAAATGATAAGAAGTTGATTTCCCTCAATGCCACATATTGTTTAATTTTAATAAGATCCCAGACATTCAGGTTTACCATTGCCTCCTCTGATAATGGGCTATTAAAATGCATATGTTGAACTGCTATTCATTCTTATGTAGTGCTTTCTCTGTGGACTGCCTTTATCCCAATTCAAAATACCATTTTAGAGAACTGTATTTCTAGAATACAGGCAGCCCTTGGAAAAGGGAATTTCTCAGAGAAAAATGCATTTAACCCTTAACAGTGTTGAGAAAACAGTTCCTCAGCCTTCCTGTTTCACATTCAAAAACAGACCTTGCATCCTGAAGAGTTGTAGAAAATCATCTTATTTGAACTCCTCTCCCATTCCATAAGCTTTCCCTGTGATTTGAGCTTCCAGTGAGTATGTTGGACAGGCTTCCAGCACAGCATAATCTCCACTATGGTGAAAACTCAGGCTATGGGCAGCCTGAGTTCAGTGTCCACTCACCTCTGCTCCCTGCACACTGTGGTCAGCATCTGTACCTGAGTAAATATCAGAAGCTTGAAAGTTATGACTGAAGTGTTTGTCCCTGCCTCCAGTGGAGCTCATGGGTAGACAGACACAGCACTTGTGGAAACAGCACACATCCCATGCAGGATGTATTGAACGCCCACCACAGGTGTCCTGTGTTCACAAGCATGGATTCCTATTAAGCTTCAACAAAAGCTGTGCAATATTGTTGAACACTCTTCAGTGCCTAAAGAAAACTTCACTGTGCAAGTTGAAAGCATAGAGATGTAAGGGTTTCTGAACAAACTTGGAATGGGGGCTTGAAACACAAACCAATAGAAATACATACTTGGCTTTGGTTTTTCTTTGCCAGCTTTTTTTAATGACAGTGTATATCTTCCTTGCAAAACACTGAACTATTGCTGACATTGTTTGCAGTCCTTAGTATACTGGCAAAAGTGGAGGCTTCATGAATAAAATCCTGACCATTATACAGCTAGGCATCAAACATTTTCTGGATCTTAATGCTACTATTTGATAATTTTAAGATGAATTTCAGGTACCAATAATCCCTAAATTATGCGGGGGAGGGGTCTACTCTCCTGGGTAGGAGGATCTGTTGTTGTTCCACTCCTCAGATCAGCCCCTTAACAGCAGATGGGACTCATTTATGAAGCAGCTGGCATCAGTCCACCCCTCTTTCATTCCCTCCCCATCTTTCTCTTGTAGAGGGGATATGTTAGGTTTTCAGTTGCTTTTCCAGTGTAATGCATCTAAACCATCCAGAAATTATCTGGAAGCTTGACTATCTACAAATAAGGGCCCAGATGTCCAGCTGAGATACAGCTTCCCTCCTCTGCCAGTGTTGCAGCTGCGGCTGGCCTCACCCCTAAATTAAAGAGAGTTATCAGGCAGCTCCATTGTATCCCTCTTTGGACCTTTAAACTTCTATTTAAAAACCAGTAGGCAATGAGAAGAGTGCCAGTAGGAGCCGCTAACGCCCTGCCCTTTCTGAAATCCTTCTGTACGGTTGTTCATCTAGGTACCAGCACACCTCAGACAGCAAGGGAGCTTAATTAAATTTTAACACGGTCACTGCAGTATTAGATGAGATGAGATTATGTAAACATTGCTTTCTTCTTTCAGATGAATATGCTAATGAGGCTTCAAGAGGCAGCCAACTATTCGAGTGCACAGAGCTGTGACAGTGATAGCACCAGCCACCATGACGACATTTTGGATTCATCCCTTGAATCAACTCTCTGAAAGGGACAAACCTTGCTGTGGGATGATGGTAAAATCTGTTTCCACTAGACCACTGCCAGTATTAAAACAGCACACTGAGGTCTCTGAGTAAGAATGGTGTGTTGTAGGGAGGCAGGAGACCTAACTCTGCAAAGTCAGGAAGAAAAATTGAAGTGGAAAGCTTGAATTAGTTTAATTTCAAGGCATTTCAATACCTATGGAGCCATTTGAGGCTCCATTTGTCAACTGGAAAGTGCCCTAGACCAAGGGCATCTGAGCAGATTGCACACGTGTTAGCCAAACTGGAATATTTTTTTTCTCCTTATCCTCTTTGTCTCTCTGTGTTTCTCTGTGCAAGTTTACAGTGAAACTTCTTTGATTTTTTTTCCTTTGGTTTACCCTGAGATGCTGCATGAACAATGCAGTCTTCTAATTATCTTCTAACCTCTGTTGTGCCGCATGGTGCTGGTCACAGGGCGGCAGTGGTGTTTGTGTTATACACTACTGCCCATTCCAAAATGAGTAAAAGATGATAGTAACTCAGAAAGCACAAACAGTATTGTGCAATCACCAGAAAACATGACTGTGATATGCTGGATAAGTGCCAATTTAATTCTAACTGCCATGGTCACGGTGATGCGCTCCATCAAGTTTTTAGTACACAAGTCACAGATTTTATAAAGTTATTTTTACCACAAGGGTCTTTTTTAACCACCTGCCCACTCCTTAACAACAGTTTTCTACCAATTATTAACCAACACTGATTAAAGGCTTTTTAGGGCTTCATTTGTTTGAGCCTTTTCAGTGAAAGAAGGAACATTTCTTATGGTGCTGTCTCACTGCCTTAAAACAGATTTCTAGAACAGTTTTACAGTTGGTTTAATTCCTAAACCATTGGTAACTTACACTGTTTTTTTCTTCATTTACTAATGAGAAAACATCAGTTAACATAGTAGCCTCATATCTGTATATCATGATTTTTTAAAGTAATGGATACGAGAAAGAACAGTTGCTATATAATATTTTTATCTTGTGAATAGATTTCTCTGCCTACCCTCAGAAGTACACAAGGAACCTAAACCCACTTTCACTGCCACCTAAATGCTGACAAAATAGGCTCAAATCCATTTGGTCCCATGGAATGGAATTTTTGGGAGGACAGATGTTTTGAATACTTATCCAGCAGAGCTGGATGCACTTGATGCAGCATGAGCACAAATATATGGGTTTTGTTTTTTTGTTTTTTTTTTTTTTTTCCTTTTTCTAGTTTCAGCATGTTGTTTTGATTGCTATAGTTGTACATGAAGAATTCAGCATAAAAGAACACTGAAGCAGTGATGTCCACTGTGGAAGAGGAAGAGTTTATACTGTAAAAGTGGGTTGGTTTTGCACAGTCTACTGGGTGGGTATTGTAAATATAGAGAAAAAGAAAAAAAAGAAAAAAAAAGAAAAAAAAAGAAAAAAAAAGCCTTGCACAAATCAAATTAAAAACAAACAAACAAAATAATTGTATTTTATTCTGTTGGTGTTAAGAGATGTTTCACTTGCTGAGATTTCCTGTATGTTGCAAGCAAATACAGAATGCAAAACCTAAAAGCTGTTATTACCTGGTGTGTTTGTCCTGTACTTACAGTTGTTATGACTATGCAGGAGCAATCAATGCTACAGTTAGCACGTTTCAATATCTGTATGAAACCAATACATTTTGGGGGGAAAAGTCTGAAAATGTTTTAAGTTCATATGTCACAGCAAGCTATAACCAGACTGCATCCGGACTGCTCAGAGTAACTGGAAACACTCTTTTACCACAAGAGCCATGAGGTTAAAACAGGTGCATGTGAACAAGAAGGTACCCAAGGGCTCTGGCATTGTGTAGTCATGTACTGTACACCTCCGTGGATGTTACCTTCGGGATGGGTATCTGGTGCTATTCACTCTTCGTGGCCTCCCCGTGGCCACCTGCTGTAACTTTAAAAAATCAGTGCAGTTTCCAAATGGCACTGAGCTGCATCGCTGAACCTAGAGGTTCCTACACGGTGCTACTGCCCTAATAAATCTCTGAATTTATGCACATAGGATTCAGTCTGACCAACATCGTGCCCCCCAAATCTGGATCCATTTCTGATGCAAAATGTCAGTTCAGACACCTTGACTGACTCAAAGAACTAAAGCTGCTCTTTCTTGTACCTGTGCTCTGAGCAAACCTGCAAATCTTTTCCTGCCATATTTAGCTCACAAACACACAATATTACATATACAAAACTTCCTGCAATACATCTCAGTGAGTCCATCTAGTTTACAACTCAGAAATTGTTTGTGAAACATTTGTCTGTACACATTTTATATTTTGTACATTTTTGATGTAACATATCTTGTAAATAGACAGAAACAGTGAAATAAATCATCTGAAAATTTTT
The DNA here is from genome assembly GCA_013186435.1 of Turdus rufiventris. Taxonomy (NCBI): domain Eukaryota; kingdom Metazoa; phylum Chordata; class Aves; order Passeriformes; family Turdidae; genus Turdus; species Turdus rufiventris. The sequence continues at coordinate 6,727,577 of PYHW01010552.1, forward strand.
GTAGTCTTTGTAAAACCCTAATAATAAGTATTTGGTGTCATCGGACTTAACTGGATGATGTATTTTCTATTGGTTTATTGTTTCTCTAGCTTGTAAACCAGCTTGCGGTTTTTTTTTGTTTATTTGGTTGGTTTCTTTTGGTTTTTTTGTTTTTTTGTTTTTTTCTTTTGCAGGTGTGCACACTGTATCTGTCTAAATTATTACTTTGCCATTAAAGTGGAATTATTTATTGAAAACACAGTCTGGTGTTTTTGCAGTTCAGGACTACTTAACAGTTATAAATTCAAATATATGAACATGAAAACAAAACGACATACTGAAGGTTGTGATTTTTCTGCATTCAGCAGAACTAATCTCTGTAGAAACAAAATTAAGCACTGTTTCCAGTGATTCAGCAGGATTTTCGAATGGCTGTTTCCTTGGTGGGAACAGGTTATGCCATTCAGAAACACCTTCAAAATCTCCCCATTCTCAGGATTATTTTAAAATACAAGCCTATTGATTTGAGTGACAAAAAATCTGTCCAAAACCGGTGAAGCATAATGTCTTATTTTGAAAACCAAAGAACTTAGAGCTGCTTCCTGAGCAGGCATACATCCATATTATTTTAGAGCATTCAAAGAAAAAAGTGTAATTTTCTTAGTCACCTAATCATAGAAGAGATCATTATGCTCCTGCAAGTTGCAGCACGTCAGCTGTAAATCTCAGCATCAGGTCTGTAATTTCTGCTGGAAGGGCAATATCCCAGGAAAGACCTTTAGACATATCAGTGCAGAGAAAAAGATTCATACCTTGTTAAAGGTGTGGATAATTATTCACTGAGTAGTTTGGGTTTTTTAAAGATTTTATTTGCAGTTAAATCTTAACATAGCACTTTTTCAAGAGATTAATATTCCATACTGTTCTTTGTTATGCCCTTTCTACTTATACTAAAAAGCCAATCACAATCAAAATCATCTTTTACATCTTTTACAATACTTCACTTGTCTTTTTGATATGACAGGCAGCTTGCTCATTCCTAGCTTTTCACGATTAGCCATGCCTTTCAGTCCTCAATACGTTTATTGCAGGGCTTTCTGTGTGGTTTATCAGATAATCCATTCTGAAATGTGGGGATGAGAGTTGCATGCAACATTCCTGCTGTGGTTTTACATTTGCTATAAACAGAGCTAATACCACCTTCCTACTCCCACTTCATACTTTCCCTTCTTAGGCTTCAAGGATGACATTCACTCTCTAATTGCATCATCCCACTGCAAACTCATGTTCAGTTAATTACCTACCAAGACCCTGACTTCTTTTTAAGTTCTAACATTTTGAAATACTTAGTCCAATCCTGTCTGTATAAACTATGCTCTTTCTTCCTTAGATATATGAGTGCAAATTTATCTGTATTAAAAGAGGATATTCAAATCAGCCCACCCTACTAAATGATTAATTCTCTACAATTATCATCTGTCTAATTTACAGTTTCAGCAGCTTTCATAATTTCCAAAACCTGCTCTGTCATTTTACTTAGTCTTTTAGTTTTTACATAAAGGTAATAAGTTATGTTTTGTCAAGAGCAGAGCCCTGTTGAATCCTGTAAACAGGAAGCCTTCCATGAAGATTTTGTGTTTACAGCTACATTGTCTACAGCTACTCCTACCATGGGTATATTTCAGTTAATATGGATATAAACATACAAAGCCGCATGTATACAGTAATACAGGAAATACATGATGAGTTACATGGCTTCTCCATCATTGTAGGCCTCCATGGATTAGGTTAGTTTCTGTTGAAAATAGTGGAGATGATCTTCCACAGAGAAAGGGCTAGACTAGAGCAATCTCAGTATGCCTTTCCTATAATTCAGTGCTGCAGTCTTTGCATGTTTTCCAGCTGCCATAACTTAAGGGAAAAGGTGTGAAATTTAATTGTTAAATTCATTTTGTGTCTCCTGTCTTAGCATATCTACCTGTCAACCTTCATCTGGAGACCTGATTGGTGAATGCCCAAGCTCCCATGTGAGGAATGGGATAGTGCAGCCTCAGAAAGAAGTGTTTTTAGCAAAGTACTTGAGACATTGCTCTTGCTTAGAAGAACTCATTTTTCATGCTATCATTAACTAACTACAGCATTTCTCAGCATGCACTTTTCTTGATAACTGAATAATGTCACACAAATTAAATGCTACCACTAAGTTTGGCAATGCAAGAGCTCCAGATGCACTGTCATGGGAGAAATGTAATGCTGGTAATAATACTAGTAGCAGAAAATAGAATCTGTCATGAAAGATAAATTAACTGAAGCCAAGGCCATGTGACCTTGCCTTCCGACGCTAAACTGCATTTACTGTTCTTTGTTCAATTGCAGCCCTAAACAAATGCTGATAAATAGCAATGAGAGAGCTCACTGAATAACCGTGTCTTTAATAAAAATGTTCATAAATGAAATGATGTTTCACCTCTGTTAGTGCATTTACTTGTTTTTCCAGCAGTTTTTGTTACATTAGATTATACAATTTAGGAAACTTAAATGCATCTTGAGAATTAAATGCCAAACCTGGAAGAAAAGACACTGGTAAAAAAACAAAGCATTTATGTGGTGACACATAACCAGCACTAATGATTTTATCATGCCATATATGGATGGCTCTGACAGAATAAAGCAGACAAAATACATGTATCTGTATGACAAAAGCCCAAGGACTTAGAGAACGAAAAATTAATTTAAATTAGTTAACTGTACTTTAGCACTGGCTATTCAATACACCTTAAATATGTCCTGCTGCACTCTGCAAGTAAAGTGAAAAGACATACACAATCTGAAAACAGACTCTTCAGTGAGCTGTTCCACTCATGTAGGCTGAATGGCGGCAGAATGAATAATTTAGCTCCATCATGACCACACCCTTCATGTAATTGCCTTGCTCTTTCGCAGACTCTGTCCCTGCCTTTCTGGGTCAGGATAGTGGCCCTGTTTTGAACTAATGGTACTGACTATTGATTGTGGCTGTGCAAAGTCATACTGGAGGCAGAATTTGCATCTTAACAAACATTACAGTGCAAATGTATTCTTCATCTAGAGGAAATAAGAAACCTAAAAGCTATATAGAAAAACCTTGTTGTCTCATTAGTAATTACTGTGATTAATCTCATTACTACTTAATGTCTTTGTATTACTGCTTTTGTAGAGGCAGAGTGTCTCAAATACTTTATAAATAGTTTTCTTGTAAAAACAAATTATGTTTCCAAATATAAAATTATACAGCTTGTTTGAGAGCTGTTTATTGCCTTGTATCAATCTACCAGCCTGTTTAATGAACTACGTCCTCACAAAGTGAATTTCATCTCTAGCTTAAGGGTCTCTGGGGTTAAATAACATGTTTAGTCTTGCTGTGTATCCTAAGTCATGTTCTTTAATTTGTGTCCTGAATATAGGGTTAAGCATGTGAAGTTCTTCCTTGATTTCAACTTCACTGCCTGCAATTTATTCCTCCATAACCATTATCTTCAGAGAATAGGACGGTCAACTAACTGCTGCAAGAGTCAGCTGAACATTGTACCAACTGTGCAGAGTATTACACTCAAGAATTATAATGTAATTGCATGCTTAGGCACAGCATTCAGTGGTTTGCCATTTTGCCAGTGGCAGTGTTGAATAAAATATTCAGACCATGTTGGTAATCAGAATGGAGGGAGGTCTCTTTTTCTGGGGTGGAGCAACTACTGGCAGCAGAGCCTAACTGCCTAGTTTTTAGCTACAAGACAATAGAGAGGTTACTTCACCTAGAGAAAGACAGACATGCTATAGCATAATGTTACAGGGCATGCTGGAATAAATGGTTTGTACTGAAAAAATATCACTATCATTCATCTGTTACCATTCCTTGATAAACCAGGTAATTTTTTTTAAGTAATCATAATATTTTCTTACCAGGTGTCAAAGGTATGGGGAAGAAGGGAGTGTCTGAACTAAGCAGTAATCAAAACACAAAATATAAGACTGAAATTCAGTGTGAACTTTAGAACAAATATCCAGGCTTTAAGGGCTCTTGTACTGAAACTCTGACTAATTCTTGGAGACATGCTATGATGCACTATATCCACATAATCTTCCATATTTGCTCAGTTGTACAGACTCTTGTTCTTGTTCTTCCTCTAAGGAAACAGGATAAAAAGAAAAGAAAAAAAAAAAAAAAAGAGTCTGGTTCATTTGCCTATTTGTGTCTATGAACTCTCTCCCCTTAGTTTTATTGGCAGACCTGCTGAACGCCAAACCCCAGCTGGTCAGGAAGTTTCCATCTAACAAGGCTGTCCTTTGAAGCCAAAGTGGTGCACCAAACAATGTCAGAGTAACTAAACTCTGGATGTACCTCAAGCAGAGAATTTTTTGTCCTTGTTTTCTGCCAGCTCCCAAGCAGATGCTTCAAACCAGAACTGCTGAGATCTGCAGCTCTGGTGAAGTTTTGTTCAGGATTCAGAGCATAAAGCTTCTTGCTACAGAGACAAAGACGTCTGTTGCAGGAATTCAGGCTCTCACACCCCTCGAAGCTCCAGCAGCCCAGTGGGCAGGGTGAATATGAATACCCTACCTCCCATGTAGGAACATCCTAAAGTTGCTGATGGGGTAAAAGTCACTAAGATGTGTGGGAGGAGGAGGGGACAAAGCAGACATTGCTCTGATCTGTTCCAGACAGTATGAGCAAAACCATCTCTTCCTTCTAGAATGAAAGCATGAAGAATTTCTTTCCAGTGGTATTTTTTAGATAAGCTTTTATTGAAATTATTTCCAACACATACACATAGAGGACGTTACTGTAAAGGTAATTTCTATATGGATCCAGCTTTTTGTTAACATGAGGTCCTTAACAGTCAGTTTAGACTGCAGCGGCAATGGTAGCTTTTTTGATCAGGTTTTGCAACTTGCTCTGAGGACTGCCATTTCCAAAGAAAGGAAGGCATTTTCTCGGAGAACTCTAAGCATTGAGACTTTAGCCTTTTTTTTCCTTCCTGGATCCTTTCATAGATAAGAAAATATCTCCTGTCACTGTCACAGGTCCTTTCCCTGCTTTTGTTCACTCCCCTCTCTGCCCTTATGCCATTTAGAACATTCCTTCCTTTGCCTTTCTCATACATGTTCCTCTTCTCTCTTCTGTTCTCATTGACACTCAGTTTGGCTCCCCTTCTCTGCCTGACACATTTCACTTGTCCATCTCCTCAGTCCCCAGAAGGCTGCTGGCTGCTCAGAGCATGCAAGGACAGCATCATGTCCTTTTCTGGCTCTGAATGCTGAGCATATGCTGTCACAGCTGAGCAGAGTGTGGCAATAACAATCCAGCCAGCAACATCCCCTCCTGGACTCTGCCTGAGTGCTGACTCCTCTGCCAGTGCCATGGCAAGACCCACTCAGCAGCAGGAGAGGTCAGCAGCCTCTGGGAAGCCTGTACCTTACCCATGGTAATAAATTTGCTGTGCAAAAGCTGAATGACTTGCAAGGTCATGGCCCCTCAGTATTTCCATCCATTTCTCTATACCCCATCTCTGCTGACTGAAGAATATTAAGTTAAAAGCAACCTTTTCCTGCTTTTAGTACTCTGCCAAAACTAATAGCTTATATTTTGTAGCCTAGAGGAAGACTGCTAGATGTAAGATGGGAGACACACAGTTATCTAGGATACAGGACAGTGGGAACAGAGGCTCCAAAGCTGTTCTTCTGCTCTCAGACTGGGTCTTTTCAAAGGAGTTTTATTCTCTTTCTTTATGGCTGGCTAAAGGAAAAGAAGGCTATCAGCACTGCCACTTCTGTGATTGAGAGAGGTGAATTTTTATTGCAAAAAATGGTAGAATTTTTCAATTTCAGAAATTACAAGCAGAAACATCTCATCTAGAAAGTGAAGCAAAGTCTCATTGGTAATTTGAAAGAAAATTAGAAATAGTCATGTTACTATAGTGATATTTGTTAAGTAGTCATTAGCTCTGGGCAAACATAGAAAATATTTTTCCATGGTTGTCACAGGAGTTATAATGATCAGGTAATATTATTTAATATTTCTTCGTGATTTTGAAGCATCATGTTGAAGTACTTTACAAAGGTCAGGATGAGCATTATTGTTAAGGAGTGAATGGGAAAGAAATCTCATTAACAGCAGCAGGGTGCAGATGACAACATAGCCTGGCTTCCTGCAAGGACTGTGTGTCAGGGTGCTGCTAATGAAGAAAGCTCTGGAATTAATTGGCACTCCAACTTTCTATCACCCCTTATTTCAGAGGGACTGTATAGAATACGTAGCTTTAGAACATTTTTTGGATTTTATTGTGTAACATACTGCTTTTAATATCTGAAAATGAAGAATCTGGGAAAGACTTTTAGACCCACACAGTTGCTTCTAGAAAGAAGTTGTCTTTGAGAATATGTTCAATCACATGTCCACATATGGAGAGAGAGAAGGGAAAAATTAATCATTTGATTTGGGGATTTTATAAATGGGAATTTCACGGGGCTGTTGATGTTACTTAGTTGGTGAAGGAGACTGAATTGCATTTTCAATGGTGACTCAGGATTACCTGAGAAGGTTTCATATTATCCCTTGACAGGTTTTAAATTTATGGTAGTTTATGACAGTTTTCCTCAAAATTTCTATGCTCAGGATTAAATGAGAGAAGGTAAGCATTTCTGCTTAGAGTCCCATCAGCATTTATGTTTCTGAATTCAAAATTTCAGGTCTCCAGTTAGCTGGACTTGGAGGCCTCTGTGGCTCAGTAGAGCAGGGATTTCCTGTGTGCCTTTGGGAAGCAGAGAAGATTAATCACATCATACACTATGATCTAATGTTATGTCTGCAAATGAGATTTCCAGGCAACTGCTAGACCTGTGGGTTTGGATCCCATATTTTTAGTTTGATAACTGTAATCTTAGATATAATTCATTTACAGACTGGTCTAGTCCAGCCAAAAGACCCCATTTCATTAGGACATGGTCAGGCAGACATTCTGGCAGCAGCAGCAGCTTCTGTAACTCCATTAAATGTGTTCAACTTGGCTTTTCTCAGGAGATGGCAGCAGCAGCATTCCTGAATTGGCTGCAATCATTTCCATTCACTTTATGTGGCATGAGGTGTAAAGCAAGAGTTAGGTGGGAAAGAACCTCTTCCCCCTGAAAAATCCTCCCTGCAGCCATATGGAGCATTATGCTTAGAAATACAGACCCGTGGGTATTTTGTGCAATGAGAGTGATGGTTGAAGGGGTACAGATAAAGAAATATGAGAGTTAGCTGGGCCTTACCTGAATATTTAATATGTAACCCAAAACAAATCTTTCACTTTTTGAGCCATCCAAATAAAGCACTTTAAGCAATGCTGTGGCAGGGTAGCATCATTGTATGTCACTGCTCCAACTTGCCTAAAAAAGGTCACCTCTGTCAACACAGCAGAGGGCTGAAGAAGGAGGGTGAGAGTCGACTGACAGTGCTTGTGCTTGCTGCTGAGCAGGATTCCACTTTGCCATGGGAGACAAAACTGAGGCAAAGGAGAAAAGAAAAGACAGGCAGCAACATGACAGAAGCAGGCAGGAAACAGAGAAGGCTATTTTATATTTTAAGCCTTGTGAGTTTTTTCTGTGCTGTATTGAGAGCACTTGAGCACTTACGTACCATGACAAACAACTTTCGTGTCTTGTTTGTATTATAATCCTTCACTCAGGGGGAGAAGCAAGGGGCAGAACACTTTGTTTTCTGAAGACATTTTCATTTGCTCTTCTATAAATCCATGTGCTGCTGTGAGACTGCTGTGGTTGGAGGTGGGTCTCTGGGAGCAGTAGGTGAGGAGCCTGCTTTCAGTACAATGCTCCCAGTGGAGCATGCATGGGCAGGATCCACCCTGCTCACAGAGATCCTCTGCACCAAATGCACAGAGAGGTGGAGGACTCTCTTCCACTCAGATGTACAGAGTGACATTTATTAATATCTTGGGCACAACTAGTATTTTTATTATATCAATGTGTTTAGCTTTCTTTTAAATACTATGAAAAGCTTGTATGCAGCTCAGAGAGAGGTTTGCTACATATGCAGCATCCTCACTTGCAGACAAAGGTAGCTATTTTACTCCATGTTACCTGGAATTTTCTGGGGCTGTGGACTTCACTCTCAGATATATCACAGAGTCTCAGTCCAGCTGACAGGTGACAAAAGCAAGAATAACCATTTCCCTGCCCTTACCCTCCACTGTTTGCCAGTTGTAATCTGTATTCGATTTCAGCCTGCCCCTTTTCATCAGTGCTTTGATCACATCCAAGTATGAGATGGTATTGATGACAATGATATAGTTATCTGCGACAAAGGATGAGTTATATGTATTTTTCACATATGGTTCCACACGAGTCCAAACTTATTGCTCTTAGCTAGGAAAAAAAAATCCCAAAATGTTCTCTAATTATTAATGTAATGGCTGCTCGAAAAAGAAAAAATAATCAAAAACCCTCAAGAACAAACAAAGAAAAAAAAAACAAGACCATAGTGCTGTGCTTTTTTCTTACTCAGTTCATCTAGGAATCCCACATAGGGAAGCAAGTTTTCCTAGACAAAGATGGTAACTTGTCTCAGATCCATAGTCAGACCCTCCATCCRTTTCTGCCATCTTGAATAAGCTGTAGGTTGTTCCTAACCTCAGCAGTGCCTGAGTGTCTGATCAGTGCCCAAACACTGAGAGACCCTTGAAGCTGCTTGAGTGCATCATCTGTGGTTAGATTTTTAATAGCAGTTATTATTTTTTTACTAACCCATCCAATAAATCTGGCACATCCCAAGTGTTCTGACACAGCCTTCTTCAGTCTGATATTTACAGCAGGTAGAAAGGGTAGGTTTTGTATAACCTGTAGATTGCAGGTGTACCTGTGATCATAAAAGAAAAAAAAAATAAAGCAGAAACCACCCACCTCACCACACCATTAACTAGATTAGATATCTTGCCCCTGTCCAGAGCAGGCATGTTAAGAGCTGGAGTTGATACATGAAGTTTATGTGACAACTGAAGAATTATCTTTTAAGAAGGCCATAGCCAAGACTGTGATAGCAATCATCTGTAGGTCAGAAGAAACAGGAGAAGCTACAGAAGAGGTATTTTGTAGGAGCACCAGTCTTTATCTAAAAACTCAGTAGTGTTTCTGTACTTCCTTTCATATCATACCCTTCTGATTTCAAATGGTTAATGGTGTGGTGAGGTGGGTGGATTCTGCTTTGCTGTTTCTAGGTGGCATGGCTGGATTCTGTCTGGATCAAGTTCTCTGAAGCTGAGAAACAGAGGTTATTAGTGGCAGAGGCAGGGTTTTGAGAGAAAAGTTTACAAAACATTAAATATTTGCTATTAGAACTACTCTCAATTGTCAGAATATTTTACATTCTCTTTTGTCTTTGAAAGTAAAATCAGCAAGAGGACAAAATGTATCCTTTTCTCAGCTAAAATGGTAGATTGTAGGACAAAAAAGCTGAGTGGGATCAAAATGAAGATAGTGAAGCACTGAAAGAGCTTGCACAGGTGTTCTAAGCCTGAAAGAATAAGAACACGAGCAGCCTCCTCCAGCTGCTAAGTCAAACATAATTTGAGCAAGGAACAAGGAAATGCAACCTTCAGAAGTTGATTCCAACTTTAGTTACTCTGTGATTCTTGTAAAGAAGGATCAGAAAATAAATATGTCCATAAAAAGTGACTTTATTTACTAAAATGAAACACTGCATCTTGCTGCAGCCAGTTGCAATTCTGCTCTAAAGAGAACAAGTAGGAGAAGCAACAATTCCTTTGTACATTTCTTTTGAATATCTCTTCAGTGCATTCCAGCAAGAAGAACTCAGATAATAATCCCATTTTCTGAACAGAAGCTTTGCATCCTCTTTAATCAATCGTCTGTGCCTCAGGCACCATCTTCTTTACCATATTTTCATCTTTGTTACAAGATATGCTGATTACTTCCCATGGTGTGACCTATAGATACCCCTTGATTATTTTAAGGTGTGTGAGGTAGAAGAGTGAATTCTAATGGAAATGTTCAACACTGAGTTCACTGTTAAATTTACTGAGAGTGATAGACAAGAGCCTGACATCCTTACAGACTTGTGCTGTGGTAACATCCTGCATCTAGGAGGGGCGGTATTTAGGACTGTATCACTGTTTATTGTGATTATTCATTATGTGGAAACAATGAAAACAGTCACAGGTAATAGCATTACTTAGTTTGTAATGTCTGGAGGTTGTCAACTTCAGAATATGGAGGTGATAAGATTTGCAGAGGATTTGGGGGAAAAGACTATACACATAGCAGCAAATGATATATGCCTTAGAAAACAGAAGTATTTCCGTCTTTAATAAGTACATGGAATTATTCATATACTTGCTAGGTTCTCAATTAATGGTAAGCATTGACCATCTGTGAAAAACCTGCATACTTCACGGTGGCAATTCAAAAGGCATATGGATTGCTGGGAAATCTGAAAAATGGAATTTAACACTGGGGTTATTATATGAATAAATACTTTACATTGACCTGGTATGCTGATGATCCCCATTCAAAAAGGATAGTAGAAGAAGAAAATTATTAACAGTGTGTGAGTGGAGATGAATATCCAGGGAATTCTTGGAAAAGAAAAGATCGGTAAAAGTATTATAAGCCGTGAACAATAATACAGAATAAAAAATTAATACTTTTAATTTCCTGTTTCTGTGCTTCAAGTGAGGAAGGAGAAGGACAACCAGTGAACCAGGCTATGAGTTAACAGCCTGGCACTGCTGGTAGGCAGGATGCATTATACAAACACAGCTGGGCAAAGGATATCAGCCATCAGAGTCCAAGGGTCAGGATAAAGAAACAGCAATGTGTCTTTAAAAAAGGAGGGTCCCATTAGGTCCACAAATATTTATTATGAGCTGCTGAAACACAGTGATCAGAATCCCTACCAACACTACACATTTAGCTGAGTACTGGGCACTGTGTCCTTTTACTAGTTGTACTGTTACTCTGGAAAACTGTGAGTATAGCAAAGCACATCTCTTACACAAGCCTGGGAAGCTGTCTGGCACAAGGAAGGCAAATCCTGCATGCTTCCAGTCTCCTCTTTCTGTGATGTTCTTCTCTTGCTTTTGTGGCATGGTTTATTTAAAGGAGAAGAAAAAAGGTGTACAACATTGAAAGCACAAAGGTAGCCAGGACTCACACCACCTGTTTTCCCCTGGTGCTTTTGTGCAATGTTCAACTGGGTAGACTTTGGCAACAGAAACATACTGTAATTTCACGATTATAAGCCTCACCATTTTGACTAAAATTTTGGTTCAAACTCGGAAGTGCGGCTTATAATCAGGTACAGCTTATATATGGACAAAGAAGGAAAAGTTGCTGTTTTAGTTTGGAGGACAGGTGTCTGCTGAAAAAGGCAGGAGCTTCTCTTGAAATGGAGAATGTAAACCCCCTCCCTCCAAATTATTATAATTTTGAAATCAAG
>PYHW01010552.1:6742293-6806751 GCA_013186435.1 Turdus rufiventris
TCTTTTATTTTCTTTTCTTTTTTTCTTTTATTTTCTTCTTCAACATTTTTTTTGTATCAGTTCTGAAAACCAGTTCTGATACTGAAATACCTCACTGCAGACCTGCCAGTAGCTGTACTTAGAGAGTGACACCTTGTGTCTCTGCCTCAGGGAGATAGCACACCATCTGCTGTCTCATGCTTTACAGGATGTTCTCTCAATTCCATTTTGGAGGAGAAGGCATCACACCAAACTCCATTTTGATCTGCAAACTTTTTTTAAACCTTATACAATTGAAAAAGAAATTAACTAAACTTTTATTTGAAATCTTTATTTTAACCCAACACTGACAAACTGACTATTATTTCTTGAACCTTGATTGATTTTTTTTACATGAAATTTATGAAAAAAAGTTAAACAAAAAATAATCCAAACCCAAACCATAAACCTTCTATCACAACTAAGTTCAAAACAGGTTGGACTGTTTTGGACAAGTCTGTGTGACTTTTTGGGATAGATGGCATCTTTTTTATAGATTTACTTAGTTTTCCTACAGCTGAGACTTGTGTGCCTGTGTCTTCCTCTCCTCTTTCTTCACAGTAGCTTTTCTTCCTTCTTGGCCAAGTGCCACCTACAATATCGGCTGCAGTTGTCGTGTCTAATGATCTAAAATCAAATTCTCCTGCTTTCCTCTATGCTGGCAAGAATGAAGCCATTCTTCTCTACCTCCCTGCCCTGGTCCTCAACTTCTATTTTCCTCTGGCTCTGAGTCATAAATCTCTCTCTCTCCCATTCCTCAGTGGCTAGCTCTTTCTCTTTTGAAATTTTGTCTTATCCTAAATTTCTTCTTGGTCTAATTTATCACTCTTCTGGAACAGCTATCATTTTGCATTTTATACACAGGATGTTTCTCCTGGCTTGTGGTAGGGAAAACTCCAGCTCATCCATTATCAGAAATAAACGCTGTGGTTCATGATTTCTTAACTCCCTGGAGAATCTAGACGCTAAATATATTTTCGAAGTAAATATTTGAAAAGTTGTATCAGCATGGGTTTGCATATAAACTGAAGACCCAATGGGTTTGATGAAGAATCTACTCTTTTAGTTTTTCTGGTTTTATAATTCATCAGATGCAATATCTAAAATTAGCCAGTGGTCATTTGTAGAGGAAAAAAGACTGATTTAGATAATGTCAATTAATTGTAATGTAAGGAAATTTTCAAGCTCTGTGTGAAATACCATAACCTTGACAAGTGATTATATGCCAAAATATTTTGAAGGGGTTTCCAAATGAGATGAAGAGCAAACATAACTGCTACCTTTTCAGTCTTCCTGTCTACAGCAGTAACAAGTAATGGTAAATATGGAAAATATTTTCTTGATATAAAGAGCTAGGTAGAAATCATCAGATATTTCTGTGTTCTCATAAATGCTTTTACATTTTTTCCAATTTGCGTAATTTTATTATTATACTACAACTTGAAATTAATAATCAGATGAAAGAGGAAAGACTTCTTAATAAGTATATTGTTGATGGGACAAGAATAAGTCCTTGAAGACAAGAAAAAACACTGTAAAAATACTCACAAAAGAATGCAAAATAGTTAAATATTCAAATCAGCAGAACTACACGAAGACTAAGGTGAAGTAAGTAAATAGCAGCAAGGATTTAAACTCCCCGTTGCAGTTCATATTGCAAAAGCATGATAGTACTGATGTGGAACAGGACTGCCCAGGTTTACTAGCTCTGAAGATCCACCACTCATAAAATTTTAATAACCTTTATTACATGCAGCTTTTCAGAGATAAAGAGCCTGGTTGTAAAATTACAAACAGTCTGTGGAGTAAAGGCTAAAACTGCAGAACAGCATCTGGACTAAGATGAGCTTGAAGAAAATACACATGCTTGCTCCAGAATTAATCAGGCAACACTGTAAAAATTTTGGCATTCAATATAAATTAATTGAGGGAGGGAAGATTGTTGGGTTTTGGTTCATAGCACTCTTCACAAAACCTGATTTCTGCACAACTCCCTTTGAAGTACAGAGGTGTTGCTATTAAAGCCAATGTCCTATGTTAGTATTCTAAACCAGCTTCCACTTCAACTATTCATATGTATTTCATATAAATTGTACTTGAAGGACTTCTGCTCTTGAAAACAGACACTGTTAAGGAAAATTTCTAAGCCTTTTCCTTCACTACATATATATATATATATATTCACAGCTCTTCAAGGTAATATTTTATCCCAATTTTTTGTGGTACATGCATCTTCATGTCTTCAGAAGTAAGCATTTAGAAAACCAGTGGCAGCAGTAAAGACAATGATCAGGAAAAACTGATTATGGGGTGAGAGTGAAGCCCCTTGGCCATGTAGAGGTTATACAGGAGGCAAAGTTGAAAGAGAAAACAGGAGAAGCAGGAATGGAAGTCAGAAAGAAGCAGGGACACGGGTGAGGAAATTGGGATAGACAAAGAAGATGGTAAAGGACAGACCTTTACTGAAGCTGCAATCAAATTCCAGGGGAGAAGCTAGTCCCACCAAGAACATGCCTGACTGCAGAGGGGCTGTAAGGAAAAGGAGAAACGAAGCTGGTGCCTGAGGGGACAGCGTTTGCTGGAGGCTTGTGATGGCAGACATTAAGTCTGCACCAGCACCGTAAAGATTAGCCAAATGTAATCACTCGCATTTGGTACCAGTTCAGTGCCTTTCTGAGAGGGTATGCCCTTCTCTTTCTGTCCTGCAGCTTTCAGCATCCTGAGAACATGTATGCTGCTCTCCATTATGTAAAAAGCCTTTTTTTTTTTCCCCTGTTCAGACTCCTACAGCATGCCAGGTGGCATGGAAGGCAGAACACTTGCACAAAATACCCTTTTTGCATCAGGCAGCACTTAAATTGTGCTGTTCAGAGAGTGTGGCCCTGTTCCCACTGAAGTCAGTGGGTGCTATTGAGCAAAGAACCACAACGAGTTTAGGCCTTATGCTTTTGAGGCACTGTCCCGTTATAGTCCACACCTCAAATAGCATCTTCTCTCTAACAAACAAGCAGGGATGGATGGGAGCAAGCTGCTTCCCTGGCTGTTTCCTGCAGCACTATTTTATACTCACCGTCTGCCCACCCATCTGTTCAATCTCTCTCTCAAAATCTGAAAGCATTCCTGCTTTTTAAATGGGTGAAAAATGCCTCAAAAGAAGAATGAGTACTGTGAGATCTCCATGAAATGACAACCAGGCTTTTCACAATTAAAGGAGATAAAACCTGGAAATTAAGAACATTTTTATTTGTTGAAGGACATGGTCTTTTTTGAGAAATTTGTGAAAGCAGTATATTTTTTCAAGGATTTAGCAAAAAGCCAGCTATCAACTCTGGCTCCACTCAGTGCCCATTTATGGATTGATGGCTGATATTGAAATGTTTGACAGAACAAAACTGCTGGCTGATGTTTCTGGGAGTCTTTGCCTGTGGAGTGAGCCACCAAGCTCCAATCTGAGTCCATAGGTTGTCAGGAATGCTCCCAAAAATATTGGGAAGCCACCAGTCGCAGAAAGCTTTTCACAGCCAAGCTCCAGACGATGGAACCATCAGTCACTGGTTAGTTCTTGTCCTCTGCAGACCTGCTTTTAGTCACAGATAAAACTTTGGAACTTGTGACCAGGCCTTGGCACACAGCTAGTGTGAGGGTCAGGCTGGTCTTCTGATTTGTGAAAGAAGAACAAGGTGAAGCTCAAGGTAGGCAATGAGAGCTGCTGACATGGGGGACCCTTCTCAGAATCCCAGGTTCCTGTAGAGGCAATCCTCAGCTGGCAGTGGCAGGGCTTGGTGCTGACCCAGGCTGGTGTCTGGTTTCTGTACTGTCAGAGCTACATCTCTTAAGTGGGGACCACTCCTTGCCACTGTCTTAGAAAGCATCTTTAGGAAATTCAGACAAGGATCTTCTCTTAATGAGGCTGGAGTCCTTCTGTAAACTGAGCAAGAAGGAAGGCTTTTGGGTCAGAAAAGAGGAAAGAGATCTTCTATAGCAATCAAATAAGAAAGCCCATTAGGAAACGTCTTGGAAAAATGAGGTAAGGCTACTTGATGTTTTGCTATGGCTCAGAGAGGCCTATTGAGCTGGCAAAGATTCAGTAATACTCCTTGAGCAGGAAGGAATTTGCCTGATTTTAGATACAGTTACAAGGATCACTGTTAAATTATCTAGATACCAAATCTCAAGTCTTACTGCTGGCTTTGCAAGTGGCTGGGGAATAATCTTTCCAAGACCCCCAAATAGAAAACTCTAGTAGGGATTAGGTCTGGCTGTGCATGGGGAGTGGCTCATCATGTTTTATAGCCCTTGAGTTTTGCTCTTCTGGTAATTAAATAATTTCATTCATGAGCTTTTCAGGAAGGGGAAAGAAAAGATAGACTTAAGACGCTCTCTGTGACACAAGGGAACACTGCTTTTGAGGCTACCTTGGCTTTTGCACAGATGAAGGTGAGTGAACACGAAAAATTGCATGTATGATAACAAACACAGCTGAGAAACAGCCTCTAGAAATCATGTGCTTCAGAGCTGTATTTGCCTTCCTATAAAAGTAGCCAAGTTCAAGCAATGTCTGTCTCATATGGAACCTTTATAATTATCTAGTCTTAGATGGGGAACAGCTACTAATGACAGCTGTTCATCATTTAACAAACAGAAAAAGGATACTTCTTGTTTTCCAGAGTAGGCTGGTGCTGAACTTCATCTCTTTTTGACTTCTCATAAAACTAAGATAGCTCAGCACCCTGGATGTTTTTCATGTAGTGAGTAATGCCTTGTTTCATTGAAATCAAGGTTTATGAAGGAGTCTCTTCAAACTTTCCCATTTGAAGCTTATGAATTAAGCTCTTATCTGAAGAAAAGGGATCATACACAACACAGGAATGAATTTCAGCTTGAATTACAAAATGCAGAATTAGATTACAATAAAAACTAATTAACTAGGATTTGGGATATTTTTGAACATTAGTTTCAAATCAAACTGTTGACAATCTTTTCTGCACAGAGGGCAGAATCCTGCTGTATTAAAGAACAGGTTTATCAGCAGACAATACGCACTTCGAAAAAAAGACAGTCTTTTCCACTAGGTTTGTCTTCAATTAGAAAAATACATATTAGAAACTTCTGAGCATCTGCACTAAACAGGAAAAATTCAGACAAGTTTCTAGCTGAGAGAATATTGTCTACTGTAAAATTTGGAGTGCAAGAAGGTTGAGTATTGCCTCTGGAACAAATGGTGCCACTATTCATCTTGAAAGATCCATCCAATAACAATTAGTCTCATTTTATGCCATTTGTAGACTCCAATTCCCACTCTGCAATGCTTCACAGTGCTGCAGGTCAGAAGACAGCTTGCAGGATGTTGAGTATTGGCAACTGCAGTCTGTGCATGATGAAGCTCCATATTTCAAGCTTTTACAAAATACCTGTTTTCTGCAGGCAGACTGCTATATTTCTGACAGATTCTAACCCACAGTTTGTCTAAAAAAAGCAGTCTTCTAGTGCTTAGTTTAAGGAGAATATACTGCTGCAATTTGAAATAATAGTGTTTCTCAGATGATGGGAGAATTTTAATTTTTATGAAATTATTTTCCTGTTAGGGAAGCAAAAAGAGATTGGATAAGGCAGACTGCCTAAAACTAACTTAAACTTCATGTGAGGAGCTGGTGCAGCCAAATGTGGTTTTTATTTCTTAAGCCTGAATATCTCTGCATTTCAGTCTTAGTCTAAAGAAAATGCAGCTGATCAAAAAAGGTTCCATATACTAGAATAAAGGGAAAAAACAGTAGGGATTTTTGGAATCAGAGCTTACTTTTCTGTTTCTGATTGATATTTACATACTGAAGTCAGGGTGTTCTCAATACTTCTGTGGTGGGAGGCAAGGCTGGTGTGTGCCAGGCATTATTGGTGCCACCCCTGCTTTTCCCAGAAGTGTCTAAAACTACTGCTCACCTCCAAGTCCCACATGGCCTGTGTAATCTTTAGATGTTGGAGCTCAGCAGTCATTACAGACCTTGGAGCTTCAGTCCCAGACTCTGGAGCGTGTTGTGGGCGAAATGAGATCCTGTGCTACATGGCTAAGACTGTAATTGCCACTGTCAGCTATCATCCATTTCCAGTGGATATAAATATATGTGCAGAAGGTAGTAAAGGAAGTCTTAATTTGCATAAAGGTAAAAAAAATTAACTAGAAGTCTTCAAGGAGAGAAGATAGATGACATTAAGATAGAAGCTCCCTACTCCCAGAGCAAACAAGTTTTCAGGAAGGTTTTTCTTCTTCTGTGTTGGCAGCCACTTTGTTAGGTAATTGTTGTGCTCCAGCCAAATAATGCCACTAAACAGCTTCTGGAGATTGTCTGTTGCTTATTAGGGCAGAGAGATTGTATTTTTTATGAGTTGCAAGCAAAATAATAAGAAACTTCTAGCATTCTGTCTTTTCTGCTATGCATACTTTTGGGACTTAGAAATCAGTTTTGCAGATGAGAAGTGTATCCAGCGCAAGCAGTTGCTCTAGAGATGTATTTATTTTCTTCTGGAAGTGAAGAGCTCATTAATTTAACTTTGCTATTAAGATGAAATTTCTCTATTGAGAATGCAGAGAATGGAAGATGCAGTGAAATAGTTTTCTTCTAGACTAGGGGATTGTGCAAGTGAGAAACTAAAGCATTTCTTCTTCTCACTGGTCTGCTGCTACTTATAATTGTGATGGAGGAGCACAGTCTACCTTTTTTCCCCAGACTCTCTGAGTGGTTTTAGAGGAAACATGTAGTATGGAGGAGGACAATCCATATGGCGTGCTTGCCAAATTAAAGTACAAAACAAGTTGCAGCTTTTTGAAACAACCTCCTAATAACTCCACACCACAGTGGAGAGAGGCAGTCCAGTACCTCCTGTAAGACTATCTTAATCAGCTGCCCAAATACCAAAGTAAATCTCTGCCAATTTCCCAACAAACTTATTTAAATCCAAGCAGTGCTTAGTTTGCTCAGCAGAACAATTTAGAAGACCACAGGGTGAGGTAGATTTGTCACTTTCTTGCAGTTACGACAAAGTTTGGCAGAGTAGCTTGCCACCCTGACAAGATGCTGAGGGTGTCAGATCTAATTAGGCTCCTGATCCATCCCTGAAAGTGTATTAGGGCAACATTTCCTTCACTGCAACAAAGCACTGGGACCACAGTATGGATTCAGCTGGTCAGGTATACCTGAGGCTTATGTCCTCTTCATTCGAGGTGGAATCTTGGATCCTCATATGATGCATGTCAGTGTAATCATCTTTTATTTGGTCATGTAATATGAGAATATTTTTTATAGAATGTGTGTGGTAGATCACAGTCAGTGGCTTCTCAATGTGGTTTCTAAACAGTTAGGGATTTGGTAGGGCAAAAGATCTCACCTTCATATTTGAATGTATTTTTCTGGAAATAAAAGTAATTTTCTTCA
Organism: Turdus rufiventris; assembly: GCA_013186435.1. Taxonomy (NCBI): domain Eukaryota; kingdom Metazoa; phylum Chordata; class Aves; order Passeriformes; family Turdidae; genus Turdus; species Turdus rufiventris. The sequence continues at coordinate 6,749,739 of PYHW01010552.1, forward strand.
TCCTAATGTAGAAAAACAACCAAAGAAACTTTCTTCCAAGGAGAGGTCATTAAAGTTCTGATATCTAACATTAATCTAGCTACCACTGCCTCCTTTTATAGAAATAGTTTTTCTAGAGAGCAATTCATCTCATCAACAGAAAGACATCTAATGTAGGTCAAATGAATTGCTCTTTTGAGGCATCTATTTTTCTTCCTTGACTGCAAAGAGATCTGGAGATGAGTAACACTGGTGCCTGAAGGTGAAATATCTAAGCCAGGGTGGTGAATACCACTTGGAACATGGAGACAGAGAAGCTCCATGGAGGAAAGCGTGCTGGACATCCTCAGGGGACAGACCTCACCAGTGTAAGGGCTCAGTGTATATACTATTAACATTTATTTTATGCTATTGTTTGACTTGCTAGTGACTCCTTAATATTGTCCTTTTTGTCTCTGACTTTATGGTGCCTGTATCTTTTCTCACTACATTCTCTGATGATCCCTTCCTTTTATCTGTTCTGGATTTTCCCCTTTCCCTCACTATTCTTTCATTAAGTTTCTCCTGACAATCTTTTTCTCTCAGCCTCTTACAGACAAGGACCCTCTAGGTGCCTAATGCACAACTGCATGAGCTCACAGCTCATCCCATGCAGAAGAGCTTTAAGGAGTTGATATTGCACAGAGGAAAATCTGGGGGTTGAGGACAGTCCTTGGTAATGTGTTTTTCATTACTGGCAGTGCTCCTGTATGAGACTCTGGTGTTTTTTATTCCTTTTCTGTCTCTGGTTCTCGTATTCTATTTTTCTTTCAAAGGGAACTATAGTAGCTTTCTGCTTCTGCAGATGGAAGCAGCTGCCTGGGAAATTGGCAGAGCCCAGGCCAAACCACGGAGAAGCCAAACCTGTTCAGCAGGGAGGCAAAAGAGACTGCTCCAGACAGGGGATTTTCAGACCAGAGACTATTTAAGCAAGTCACTCAGGGATAGATGTTTCCCTTTTACTATAACAGCTTCTCTGGAAGATCTTTAGGTAGTGGAATCTGTTTGGAATTTCACTTGCAAGGTCACAGAACTCAATGGAATGCCCATTCCAGATGAATCATGGGTTTTGTGCATTCATGGCACAAATTCTGGGAACATCTTCCACAAGATCATCTCTCCTTTTAAAGCAATCTTTTCTAATACCCTGAGCAGCTAATAGTACTATAATTGATATTTTTTTACTTAAGGTTTTTTCACCCTTACTAGAGCCACATACTTAAAACAAAAAAAAAAAAAAATGCAGCATTTTCCCCTTAGAACAGCAGAAAAAAACGTAAATGAGAGAAAGAAAAGTCTTATGTTCCCTGTTACACATTTGTAGAAGCATTCTTATAAGTCCTTGGAGAGATAATTGGATGATAATTGTATTAAGTTTTAGTTGGGTTGCCTTCTAACAGGTAATATTCATGAGAGACATAGATCCTTCTGGTACGTAAGTTGCTGTCATTCCATTGATCACCACTGAGCTTTACAAACTCAGACAATCTGACAATTAGGTCTATGAGGTCTCCCTGAATCTTCTGAGTTCACTGAAAATGGATCCCAACATACCTGAGACTGGCATTAAGGAGCTATAAATCATTTGTTGCAGTGAGAGCAACCTATTTATTGTTTTTAGCTTTTTTTCTCTCCTTTATTCCCCAGTCTGTTAGTTTGTGTATTCGGGTTTTTTTTCTTGTCTCTTTGTTCAGTGGCATTAATTTTGCTTATTAGTAAAAGATATGCTGGAAGATGTTGAAATAAGGGGAATTTTCTTATGCATAACATAATTTTATTATTTGATAGTGATGAAAAACAATTTCTTATTGCTTATTTCCAGTGCATTAGCTCTTTCAACCTTAATTAGGTCAGGGCCCCACTGTACTGGATGGGGATGCCATAAAAGAGAGTCCCCGAAGCAGAAGACCTAAACTGTAGAGATAAGAAAAAGCAACTGAGAGAAACAAAAGAACAGAAAGGACATGAAAAGGTCTAGATAGGCATGAAAAACAGACTCTAATTTCTATCTGCACAATTCCTGGGTGTATTATGCCTATCAGTAGCAATGATAGCACCTCTGTTATTTGCTTTTCCAGTACAGCTAGGCTGAACAGAATTTAAATTTCAGAGCACTGCATACTAATTGTGTTTGTATTACCCACTTGCCTTTTTCTCCATTTTTTTAATGCTTTATCGCAGACCTTGTATTAAATAAAGCTTTGCAATAGACAGGATTGTTTGGCCTGTACAAATGTGACTTAAAATATCAGCCTCTTTCCCAGCATCAAGGAAGCCATGGCCAATTGCTTGGATAATGATCTACAGAACAAGGTCCTCCTACCATTATGGTGCACAGATTGATCCTTTTCCCTTCTGACAGACACCAACGGATTGAAAGCAGCCAGTCCAAAGCCATCAAAGGCACCTTCCATGCCTGGTGTGTCACTGCAATATAGCTGCTCCTTACACTGGGATACATGGTGCTCCATGGTTTTAGTGAATGCAAGAAGTGCACCTTTAAACACAGTATAATAATGAAGGCATGGCTAGGACTCTACATTTGCTGGATTGTTTAATTCCTTAAATCTTACTTGAAGACACAGAAGAATTACACTGTACATAATTCACCTCGGTTTAACAATCAGGAAGATTTATCCAGAATCTCATCTCCTTTTCACTGATGCCTCCTGTTATTTCCATTATTTATTTCAATAACCAACACAACTCCCACAGTCAACTTTCCTGATACCCATTTTCCTCATCATTAACCTCACAGACTTATATTCTGCATGTTTCTGAGAGCAAAATTATTAAGGTCTGGGGCTTAAGAGGTTAGTCTGCATCTAGTCCAGCAATGTACTGAAAGAAATTACAAGCAAGTATAAGAATTAGCATTGCAAAACATATTTGCTATTATTTATTTGATGAACCAGAAGGTCACAAAGGAAATGTGATACCTCATATACAAGAATATAAGGTCAAAATAGTTTTAGGATGGCAAAGAAGCAGGAGTGAACTAACTGAACTGCAGCTCCATGATTTTGCATCTCAGCTACCAGTCATAGTCAACATGTGTTGTGCTCTAGTCTGTGGCATTTTCAAACTGGCCTTCCTTACAAAGTTACCCCAGCCCAGTTTACATGCATATAAATATATATATACATATATATATATATATATATATATATATATATATATAGCTTCTTATACTACCACATTCAAAACTGCTCTGCATTTCAAGGGATAATGTACTGGAAAAAAATTTAGTTCTTTATATGTAAAATATGGCTCTGGAGAATCTTTTTGTCCTTTCGGTCATTAGAGGTATTTTGCAGGATTGTGTATAAATGTCTGTGCCTCCCAACAGAATTTTTGGTAGCAGGCAGTTCTTTATGGAGTTTGTATTTACTGGGGTATAACATCTAATCATGTTGGTGCTTCAAAGGACAGGCAGATTTCTTGGCTGAAGAGCAAGCATCTTAATTTTAGGTTTTGACACAGCAGGAGATGCATGGCAGCAAAAAGGGAAGGAAGGATGCTCTTTGTATATAATTAACTGAAACACCCAGACAGATATCTTCATAACTGGAGTTGCTGCAAAACCAAATTTTTATTGGGTTTTCACTTTGTCTATAAATCAATATTTATTTTATCTGATGCTGCAGAATCCAGAAGTCACAAATTTCCAGGCTGAAAAATCTTCAGAAACAAAACTGGTTTATTGCAAAAGATTTGTTTCATTCTGAGATATTTTTAGTAATTTAAGGTCATGCATTCTTTTGAATGTCCTGTTTCAAGATATGCAATTTTTTTTTGTTTCTAGAAAATGCAGATATATGTTTAAGCATTTAAAAGTATGAAATTTTTTCTTCCTAGCAGTAGGCCAATAGTCCATTTATATTTCCATTCAGCAGCTTTTTTCTCTGGTATCTTAAGTCTTCAATCTCTGAGAATATCTCCAGAAATATCAGCAAATTCCTAAAAAATGAATGTGTATTGCAGTATCATACCATAGGAAAGAGATAAATATAAGATGAAAACCCCTAGAGTCCTAAAATAAAGTTACCAAATCTTGAGTTTCCTTTGATTGGATACATTTTTCATCTTAAAGTAAGAAAAAAAACCCCTTGCCTTACTTCTGGGAATTGTGGTACACTTTAACCTCACATTTAATCTAACTCTAGTGCCTTACAGCAGCAGGTTCTAATCCATGTGCAGAACAGGAGGAGAAGTCTGGTGGGGAACAGATTTTGTGAAGTATGCTAAGAAAAGTCTTGCAGTTCCCCTGGATTAAGAATAGCTCTGAATACCCTCAGATTTCCACAGTCATTCTAATTTCAATCCCAATTTCAATATACAATGCAGTTTGACTGCATTTTTATTTCTTGTATTCTTGCAGACAGTCTAAAATGTCCCTAGGACAATCAATTCTCTTTCTCAGAAGTAATTCACACATATAGATGCTATCTCATTTATTTACTTCCCAGATGTTACTGTACGATAGTTCTGGAGCGGTGTAGAGACAGTAACATGGCACTTTCTTGCAGAGCAGGAAAGAGCAATTTTATTCAAGGAAATCATGGGCTTAAATAATATACATTGGGCAAAACAAATTAGAGACAATTCATTGGGCAGAGGAGCAACACCCCTTTAGAAACATGCTCTGTGAAAAACAACATGTCCTCTAGCAGGTGTTTATCTATGTTATTGAATTCTCTGAAACCTTTCTCCTGGGAAAAGAATCAGAACTGATAGCAGCCTGGGAAATATCCTGGCTGGATTTTTCCTAGGTGTCTGACACTTACCCACACCCAGATCATTTCAATGTGCAGCATCAGTATTATCAGCTCTGTGTGGACATAAATGCTTTGAATTCATGCTTGAATGGCAACCATGGTCATTAACATGCCATATTATTTGGCTGCAAGAATGGGATTATAGCAGAAAATCACTGATAAATGATGTTAGGGCAGAATTCATAATCCAGGATCCAGGAATAGAATAGTGGATGATTTTAATAACAATAATAACAAAATATGATCCCCCCAAACTTCAGGTTATAATGATAATAATAAATCATCCCCTCCAAGTGCTGAGCTACTTCAGTGTCATTGTGCTTCTCAGGTATCAACCCCTGGATGACTGTTTCAAAGTGCACTTTCTGTGTAGGAAGATACATCCATTTGTCTGCTACACTGTACATGCAGCAGTCCCCCTTCCACCTAGGTTTTGTAAATTCTGGAGTTGCTCACAGCAGTTTTCACAATACCAATTCATCACATGTTTCTGAGATAGGTGATACAAATACTCAGAAATACATCCTGGGTTGGGTGTTAAAATCTAGTGACTGATTCTGCTTCCAAAATACAATTCAGGCACATGAGCATTGGGCCAACAAGTAAATTAGGATCATGTACCCTTGTCAGAAGACGAACATAATTTGGTGTTGTTAGAACAAATTCCACCTTGGTTAGATTTTCTCTTTTCTTCCTCATTTTATTCTTTTATCAGCCCATCAAAGTATAAAAGTAATGCTCCTGGTCTTTCAAGCTTTGTTATTTAGCAAAGGCTTAAGAGGAAATTAGAACCTGGCCTCTTGTTTGGAGAATGATCAAGACAGGACCTACTTCATTCTCACCTAGGTACAGCATTTTAAGAGCATTTTGTCTTGTGTTTAGGAGATGTAGTCAATATACAGACAAATGAAAAAGCAGGAGATTTTAATAACTTATTCCTGACCTTCAAGAAGGATTTAGAATATCCAGTTGTTCCCAAAAAGTCAAATGAATGCTCAGGGACAAATTCCAGCACAAAAGCAGGGATATGTGTTGAGATTAAACTATTGTTGTCTCAGTGATGCAAACATTAAAGCCTATATAAAAGAAAACCCTGTATAAAAGCAAAAAACAAAACAAAACAAAAATCAATAAACAAAAAAACCCCCAAACCAAAACCAAAACCAAAAACAAAACCAAAAAAAACACTAGGAAAAAACATCCAGAAAACATGTGCTCATTAGGTAGTTACAAGCATATACCTGCCTTTCAGCCCTTTGCAAGAGAAAGCTTGTGAGCTTTAAGGCAGGTTCCTTAGTGAGAGACTGGCTTCCCTCCCTCTCCAAGACCTCTACCTAATGGAGGTATTTGTCTTCCTCTAGGGAGAGAATGCCATCACTCCATTAGAAGTGAAGTCAAACAATTGATATAGGCTTGGCATTTCAGAGTGTGAGTAATATTAATGGGTCAAGTTGCCTCATGTGGGCTTTTACTTGCTTTTCCTGAGGCAGTAACCCTACTGGATACAGGAAATTCTCTAGAAATGTGTTCTCCCCCTTTAATTGTACAACAAACAGTGAATTAAACAGTTTCACGCTGTGTAGCGGAATTGTAGGAACTGTACTGTTAAATCATAAAAATCTTGCTTTCAGCAGGGAACAGGGTACAGTCATGGGCTGCTAGGAAGCTGAACTGCTGGCAGATGAAACTGCTGATGGGGTTGAGGAGCTGGACTCATAGGAGCTCTGCCTTAAGATTTTGTTGGCAGTGTGTGGGTACTGGCTAAGCTTTGCTCGACCCTCTTCTGTAATGACAATTTTAAAGTGACATCAGGGATGAATAAACAAGTAGTCCTACAGCATGAATTCTCGCTATTTTTGTACTTAATGGGAGAGTGTGCGTGTGAAGTACCTGCAAGTGTTTAAATAGTAAATCTTTTCTTCCTCCTCCTCTGAGGGAAGTTCTGTTCTGGAGGAGGGGAAGCAATGCAAGCAGTGCAATGTGAACGATGCACCCAGCCCCTATTTGCTCCTTCTTCCCTTTATCCTCTTTTTTTTTTCCCTTAGGCCAAGGAATGGTTAAAAGGCACGTACCTTAAACACAGCACATTTATAGAACAGTGACCTTAAGAGCCTTAAACGACTACATTGTTTAATGTGAAGGAAAAGAATACCACAGATCAGTGGAAATGTCAGCAGTACTTTTAATGAATCCAGTTTGTTTTAATCGATAGCCAAGTCTTCCTTCCTTTGCCCTGAGATTGTCGTGCTTTGCAAAGAGATAATAGTAAATGTCATGCTCTGAAAAAGCAGTGACTTGGTTGCTATAAATCAACAGAAGCTTTGTTCTACTGGATGTGGCATATGAAGAGACTGCTGTCTTTCCAAGAAATCGCTGTTTCCATACCCCATGTAGAAATGGGGTCTGAGGAGTATTGCTCAGCACCTCATCACTCTGTATCCAGATGGACTCTTCAATAGCCCAGTGAAAAGTGAGAAAATGCTCACAGAACACAACTGATTCTGAGAACTACATGGATTGCTCAAACATAGAATTCTTTTTATTTGTAGTCTGTACCGTGAATTTTGAAGTCCAGTTGAGAGTTAAGTTCAGATAAAGCTGAAAAATAAGCTTGCTCCTTTTTTACATTCAGATGAAACCAGAAACTGCAGAACCCCACCACAGGGTTTTCCTGTACAGGTAGCTGAAGGTTATCTCTATGGGAAAACCTCTTTACCTTTTCAGGGTTTTTTTGTTGTTGTGGTAGCTTGATTTTTGGTTCTTTTTGCTCCCTAGCCTTTACAAGAATGTCTGTAACTTGTTCTATATCTTGTTTGCTTGTTCATTTGCTTGTTTGTTTTATAGGTCATTCTGTCATGCTTTTCTGGGGTATAGTTAGGAGTAAGAGCCTGTAAATTTTATAGCCAAGAAAAGAGATATCTGTCTTCATAAACTCCATCCATCTCTGGTCCTGCCAGTGATGTAAATGAGGGAAGGGGCCTGTCACTTAGTTCAACACAAGCAGTGACAAGAATTCATTACTTTAATGCCCAAAGCAGGTAAAAGTATGCCAAAGTATAAAATGTATTTATTCTGGACCTTGAGACTAGGACCATTTGGATTTTACGTTTACTTTCTCAACCTTGACTTTATACCTCTGCAATTTATGAAGTAGTGTGGAATTTGAACAGACAGCACCTGTCTAGGTTTGTGCTCCAGACACTTTATCAACTTTATAAACCCTTGGAGTGTATTCCTCTCAGTGCCATAATTTCATGCTCTTTGTTTAGCACCTTACAGGCATGTTGCTCGACCAGTCGGGAAGCAGCAATCTGTTTGTTGTTGGCTTTCTCTGGCTGCTCCCACTAGTCTCAACAACACTTCTTCCATCTTCTCCTTCTGCTTAGGACACTGCTCCAGCAGAATTAGCCCTTATCCACCTCTTTCATGTCTGAAACCTTTTTAAGAACACTTTACCTCATGTCTTACTGTCATACGCTTCTGAAAATAGCAACTTTTCTGCCTGGCAGCTCACTCCTAAATTTACATTACTTCTATTCAAGCTAAAACTCCCCCATATATTTATATGTAATCCTATTGGGACTCAAAACTCACAAATGAATGGGTGGAAAAGTCCAGAACACAGTAATGCAAAATAGTATCAGTACGCACCAGACTGCTGTTATTCCCTAGGAAACAGGCCGATTGTTTGAACTTCTTGACAACTTCTTCAAATTTCTCTGCATATGCCTTTGATTTTCCAGGTTAGTCTGTACTTACACCAATGCCAAAATTCCCAGAGTAAGGAGAAGCCTGGGACTGAGAGAGGTTGGCTGAGAATCAGCTTCTTGTCTGTGCTGTAGCAAGATCTGAAATGTTCACTTTTGAATAAAGATCCATTTGATGGCAATTTTCTTCCTTCTTTGTTGTCTTTCAAAGACAGCTTCTGTTTCACTGCAGCAGCAGGCTAAAAAGTGCCATAGGCAATGCAGCTCCTGCTGACCTGTTTCCTTAGGTATAAGATTGGCATCAGTTCTGGGGTGGGAAAACATTCCTTTAAAATTCAGCATAGAACATCCAGACTCCACCACAGACTGCAAGTTTTGCATCCTTGTTTGCTAGCCGGCAGACACTAGTGGTATGGTTGATACCTAGGAAAAGAAACTGTTGTAATGGTGGTTTTCTGATTCGTGTATATATTGTACTAAATAGGAACCATATTGGGAGGTTCATTACACGGATAAATTTATGAGATTCTAGACAGGAAAAATAGCAGAATCCTATGACTACACTGAAAGATTGAAAAACCTTAATTCCTACACTGTATAGAGAGATTGATGAATTTGAAGAGACAAAACTTCAGTAGTTTGAATTTCATTGGAAAATGTACAGAGCCTCCTCCTGATTGAGTGAATGGGGCTTTTTTATTTGGTTTTGTGTTACAACAGCTGTTAAATTTAGAGGCATCTTTAAGTTATGAGAATAATTACCAAATTGTCGGCCAAATTGTGACCTTTCCTTCTGCCTTGGTTTAGATATTCTGATTGACAAGCACTCTGGAGTGCTACTTAAGCCTTGGTTCTTTGGGAGGCGGGGGTGAAGCATGCTTATTTGTTTTCCTTTTTCACATTTCTTATTATATAAATGACATAATAGAAATCTGGCTTCTCCCTGCACACTTGCAAAGACCTGGTAGAGTAGTGAAGTAAGAAAAAACAAATTACTAGTACACCACGAAAGGATAAGCATGCTGAGATGCCCTCTGTGATATAATTCCTTTTGGATGAATTAGATGTTTTGCTGCATGCATTTGCTCTGAGCGTGCCCTCTGAATAGCTTTTTCTGTCAGCAAGTCCCATCATGTTTATTGTAAACTCTATTAAGAGTTCTGGGAAAGCTAAGAAATGCATTTACTTTAAGCATAACACAGAGAGACTTATTTCGGCAAAGAAAATCTAATGCTACAACAGTATGCAAAACTGGACCACGAGATTGCTGTTGAGTTATCATCCTGAAGTGAAATAGGGGACTGAGGAAATGTTGCTTTTTAACAAATCAGCAAGTTTAATGAAAGGCAGGAGTCACAGGTAGTGTTTAGAATCCCTTCTTGGGAAGAGGGCTGCATTCCTCAAGCAGTTATGTACCCATCTATGACAGAACCTTGCTGTCCAACCTGAGATCTTCAGTTCAGGCTCAGATCAGGCAAAACAGTGGTTTGCTGGTTTGAATATTAAGCACTATATAAGAATATTTAGAATATTGAACATCATATAAGAATTTTTCTGGGATGCTTTTTGGTGGCCCACCAGGAAATAAATGAGCTTTCTAGAGGAGATTAGCTTCTGATGCCAGTCTGCAGGGAAAACCATCATTAGTAGCTTTGACTCATTTTCCCTCAGTCTAAATGACTGTTGACCCATTCTATGGTTAACAGCATTTATATTTTATCCTAATAATTTGTGACTAAGCCTTTTGTTCTTCACATACCTGCAGAAGCTCCTTACCTCCTTCCATAACCTTTTGCAACTCTGCTTCTGACAAGCTTCACATGATTACTCACAAAGCATCTCTGTATGAAGAAACGGGAAGGAACATGCTTAAATAAAATAGAATTCAGTTAAACAAGGCATAAAAATCACCCATTCTCCCCAAAATACTCTTCTCACTTTTAAGCATATTTGCATGTTTGTAAACTTGCAGATGCACATCAATTCTCAAGAAAGTGAGTAGGAAGGTCAGAATACCCAGGCTGGCATTACATCTGGCTTTGAGATGTGGCTTTTTCTGACTGACAGGACAGTAGCTGATGTTTGAATTGTGATGGCTGAACATATCAGATCTGCAGAAGAAGTCTTTTTGCCAGTGTGGATACAGCTCCTGGCAGCAGTTGTAAGATGAAACTGAGACAGTGGAACAGTCTAATGTTGCTAATACTGCTTAAAACCATTGAAAGAATCTGCTTTTAGTACTGCTTGGTTTCTTTTATATCACTTGATTGTGATTGCATCACTAAGTAGGCTCACCGAAACGCAGGATGCAATCATACAGTAAGCAGAATTAAGGACACTCTAAATGGAACAGATATAATGAATTGTAAAATGTACATATAATAAACTACAAAAACCTATGCAGAGATATTTAGGAAAATAATGATCTTTAAATCATCCAAATTCTATCAGTTATTAGTAGGACCAAACACTTGATGTAAGCCAGAACATGCTTTTGAGACTAGCTTCTAGTTTGCTCTCACAGCACCATCATTTATCATCCCTGTCTTACCCTGTATGTCTCAGATGCTGTAGACTCCATATACAGGTCAATTAAATGTGCCCAGGAACATTTGTGGGCAGGGAGGCACAGACCTGGGAATTTTTTTGTGAGCCTGCTGGCATGCGAGTGTTCCATGAAGCAAATAGCATTCAAGACAGGGTTGGTAATTGCAGGGACTAGTGATAATTGTTAGAGGCCAAAATAGTCCAAGGAAGCATTCTAACAGATTTATTAATGTGTAAAAAACTGATTTTCTACATTTCCCTGAATGCTTTGATTTACTGGTTTACCTTCAGTTGTTTTTTCTGGAAAGCTTAAATTTGTTTTTCACACATCATAGATCTATTTTATAGTTTTTACAGAGGCAGTTGGTGCTGTATAGTGTATGAATATACTGCTCACTTCTTCATGTTAATTCAGTAATTCCCCTTGATTTTATAGATAATTTCTTGGTTTTTCCAAACCCATTATCATGTTTAGTACCTTCTTAATTTATGTCATGTTTAATGATAGAAAAAAAAAATGAAGAAAAATTTATTTAAATATGTCTTTTGTTTTCTTCCCCACTACTCCTCTTCAGTACCACAACATCTTTGTTGCTTGAAAAAGAGCTTGTTCATCCCTTGTATGCTAGAGATTGAGTCTAAGGTGTACACTTATATATCCTTTTCTCTCTACTTAAAACACCACTGAGCTATTTACAATCATCACATGTAGAAATCTGAAGTAAGACCAAAGGAAATAAAAACAGGTGGTTAATCCTGTTAGCTGATGCTCTGTCACTAGATTGTGATGTATTTGCCCAAGTTAATTATCCCACTGATGGTACCATAATGGAGATTTCAAATTCATTTTCCTGTTTGGCAAATGGCAAATCACAAAAATTTGTTTTATGAGATATAGATTACATTTCTGCCGTACCTCTCAAAATGGTGGTGTCATTTGATGTGCTGTATGGGAGGAAAAACAAAGGTATTATTTTCTGGGAGGAGACAACAGGAGAACAGACTTGTCCATAACAAAGTTATGTGGCTTCTTTGCTCCCAGCAGCACTCCAGTGGCTTCTTGATGTTGGAAAACTTGCAGGGACATTTCTTATTCTTCAGCCTGTGTGCAAGTTCTGCTGATGGTAATCCTCAACAAAGCAGAGGATGTGTTTGCTAGTACGATCCAAGAATAAAGCCCCTACACTTCTATTATATATAACTTTATTTTAAGAGATCAATCAGAGGTGTGAAGTTGCTCCAATAATGTGAAGAGAAGAGGTTTGGTCTGTCTCTCCACTTGCCAGAATTGTCACTTATGATTTATTGTACCTGGAGCTAAGAGGACTGAATCTCTGCAACCATCAAGGAATTCAGTAAGGCTCACATCTCCTTGCCCTTTGCCATACATAAAAGTTAAGAAGAGAAAAAAACCCCTCCAAAATAAACTAAACTAAACTTTTCCAGCAGGGGATATCCTAATACAACTGTCAGCCCATCCATTTCTAAGCATAACTGCCACCTTAAGTAAGTGCTGTATAACAAATGTGATACACTTAGTAATCATCCTATAGGTAGTTAGATATAAAAATTCCTATAGAATGTAGGACTAGAAAGAGTTATTTGAGCTAAAAATGTACATTTCCATTATTTACAGAACCATCCTTCCAGATTAAGAGGGTCCTATCTCTGTGTGATTTACAGAATTTCATAGCACTGTGGTTTATGTTACTTAAATATCCCGTAAAATATTTTGCTCATAGAAAGACTTGTTTCGTTTGGAGCAGAACACACTATATTTCTGATATGTCACCCTTTATAAGAGTGCCTTTTGAAAGAATTAATAAGCCCTATCTTCCTAAAAATGAAATACATTGAAAAGCAACAGGGTGTTTTCCATGCAACCTAAATACTACAGCAATATAATCAAATTTCTAAAACACATGATCCATAATGATGGGCAACAACAGTTTCATGCTGTCATGGCAACAGGAAATCTTAGGGTTGCAAATCCATAATTTGAAAAGATTGTTTTGAGAGAGCAAAGGGATTTTATATTGCAGCTGCAGCCATCTACACAATATACTGTTGCTGGTTACTTCACAAGCTGTACATATCTATTTTTTTTTAATTTGTCTTGCTTTCCATGGTCTTTAAGCCTCCTTTGTGTGTGTGATGTTCTTTTCTTAAAGGATTTGTTTGTCCTTTATTTCACTGTGAAGTTATAATTAATCTGATTTCATGCTAGTTTATAATATGCTTTTATGAGAAGTCTGGGGGTTTGGCCACATGTTTATTTTGTAATAGAAAATTCAGTTCTTCTTTTAAATGGCATGTTACTTTGTGTCAGGAGTATTTTTTTTTAATTTAATGTGTATTATCTCAGAATTATAGGTACCTAGCAAAGTTCCCTTTAGTGAAAAACCCTTTATTCCAAGCACTGCTGATTGCTACATAGCTGTTGGTGTTGATTTGGGTTTTTTTTATCCTCCAAAGATTGGTAAGAAGTAAGCAAGGAATAACAAAGAATAACAAGGAGCAATGACGGTTTTGTTTGGGGTTTTTTCTGTAACAGTTACCCTGTGATTTCAGCAGCTTGACCCTCTCACTGTTTGCTTTTTTTGTAATGTTGAGTAGCCATAGCATTATTCATATAATATGTGGACTGCAATATGTTGTCTTTTACAAACAGTGCATCTTTTATCAGTTACAAAATTGCTATAATCTTCTGGGGAGCTGGGATTATAAAGCAAAAGGATATTCTGTTCTAAGGAAAGGAAGAATGAACAAATTATGTAATGTCTCTCCTGATCTAGGATGCAAGATTTCTCTGCTTAGTCACATGGAAGAGAATGTCTCCCCATCCTAAATTTATCCTTAGATAGCAATCGTGGAGGAGGAACCTTATCTGAGTAGATGTACCTCGTTAGCACATTTCATAAGATGGAAGGGAATTCCTGGATACATGCCATCATGAGAAATTGTGTCATACAGTTAATGAAGCTTTATCCTAATGCTATGCAAGTTGTTTGCCTCTTGATTACTCATACTGAAAGGCCCTTCCTGTAAATATTCCTAACTTCCAGCCTAAACTGAGTCATACCACATACCCATTTGTTCTTGTGTTAGTGCTGCTCCTTAGATTTAATAGGCCTTCTCTCCTTCTGCTGTCAGCCTCTAATATATTTAGAGAGAAAAATCATGTCTTCTCTCAACCTTCATGCTGAGAGCTGAACTCCTTGTTTGCCCTGGTGGTTCTTTTCTGCTTTTCTTCCCTTTTGAATTCAGCTGTCCTGAATCGCAGGGAAGGCAGAGTACTGCATTTCCCAGGATAACCAGTGCCACACTGGGTCCACATGACAGAACTTACATAAAATCTCCAGATCCACTCTGGTCCAAAATATGTGTGTATTCTATACATCACAAATTGGGATTAACTTCTTATGTGGTTATATCCTTATCACCTCTTAGGGTTTGTTTTCTTACAGTGAGGTGTCATTATGTGTAGAAATGGAAACATATAAATCTTACCAATAACAAAATTCCTAATAAATGTGAACACAAGGTGTGGCCACAACTTTTTAGTCAAAAGTTACTTAGGAGAAAATCCTTGTACAGTCTTTGCATCACATGAGATGTTAATAATATGAAATGTTCAGTTTCCTTGAAATCCCAATATGGCATAGTAGAGACCTTAAGATGAAAGTCAGGTTCACAGGAGGACTACTCTACATGGCTGTCTGAAGATAAATCTCTAAATATTTATGGATAATAGGTTATTCTAAACATGAATAAAATTAATTTGTGGCTCCGTTCTAAGTGGATCACATATGCACAGAATGGTAGCACCTCAAAGGTCTACATATGTTAGGAAATAATGATTTTGCATTTCATAGAGGTAAGACTGAGCTAGAAGACTATACCTATGTTTGCAAAACTAAAAGTCTTAGCAAGGACTCACAGTAAAACTGAAATAATAAATATTGCTATAAGATGGTTACTGACTAGAGGACAGATAGGGCTTTATCTTTTTAAATTCTTATCTAGAACAGCACATAGAGAATACAGAACAGACACGGCTTGAGTTTATCTTACTTATTTCACAGTACTGTGAAAAGTTGTAAATTCACTCTTGAGACTGCAGGGCTTTTTCAGAGCTAGACTGAGGTTTGCATTAGTGCACACATCCTGAGGCTTTGCTCCCTTGGCGTTGCTCTAGTCATAAGATCCACAGAGAGTCACAAACTCATTTGGGCTGCAAATTATGCCGGAGGTCTCCTGGACAAACTTCCTGGGTGAAGTGGGGTCAGTACTGAATTCAGAGCTGGCTTTTTCCACTGCCCTGGGCCACTTATTCCCATGCTTAGTTTTCCTTATTGGAATTTTTATTTTTCTATATTTCAAGTCAGAAGCTCCCATTTTGTGACCACTGTTGTCATTCTTTCATCACGTACTACAGTACAGGATTTCTTTCTGTCTTGCTGGTAAGCACCAGGGGGAAGTTATCAGGTCCACCCAAAGCTTTTCTCCAGGCTGAACATGCCCCCTCCTCACAGGGCAAGTGCTCCAGTTCCCAACCATCCTGGTACCCCTGAAAACCAGATTAAAAGATTTATTAAAATTGCTTTACTTCTGCACAAGTCTGTGTCATCGTGATTGGTGAGGAAGTTGTTATTTAATAGTATTTAATAATACTGAAATTCATGAATGCCTAATTGATGCTGGAATGAAGGGGACTAGAATGATTTCACTTCATAGACTGATTTCAGTGAACTGAACAATGCTGTCACATTGGTTAAGAAACAAGTGGTCTATCAGTGACTTATTTCTGAAACCTGTTTTTAAAAATCCCGCATGGGTACACTGCAGCAAAGCTTAAGATACCTGTGTCTGGCTAGGTATCCTACTGTTCACAGGGGATGCCTGGTCATTCCCCCCTCTCTGAAGAGAAGCTTTGTGCAAACTTTAAGTGCAGCTGGACCAAGACCCTAGATTCTGTATCTTACTCCCTGAAGAAAAGCAGGAGTGTCATATAATGTATAATGACTGTCAGTAACACTGGTTCTGATGTCAGACTCGAGCTTCCCCTTCTCTTGTCCTTTTTTGCAGCTCAGTGTTTCAAGCTGTGTGAGCTCAGCTGCTTGTCTCTTTTGCTCCTTCAAAGCCCTGCTCCTGTGGCTGCTCAGCTCTGTGCATGGAAGCAAAGCTTTGAAATCGATTCTGTGTGACCACGGTATCCAAGTAATGAGTATTTAAAAAGAAGATATGAGAGCACTGGGGAAAAGGAGAAAAGGATGGGCTGAGAAGGGAAACATTCCTCTGTTTGAAATGTCAAGGCTTAAAATACTGCTCCCAAGGAATTTCAGGGAGCTTTGAGCCCAGTCAGGAGCTGCCTGCTTGTCCTGCTTCAGGCATTTTGAGAGAGAGCTATGGCCTGCTTAGAATGGGGGCATATTTTTCTTTTTTTTTCTGGGTTTGAATGCTCCTTAACACTGCTTTTTTTTTTTTGAAATCCTGATTTATTTCTTTTAAATCACTAAAATTTTAATACAATAGTATATCCTGAGTGTATATTTGTCAGGTTGTACCTAAACTTATGTGGTCTGTTGAAGAGATGAGATTTTCACATATCTGATGGGTACACATAGAGCTTAATATATCGAATAGGTGTCTTTCCCACTGGCTGTAATGAAGTTTTGATGCTCCCCGCCCACTCCTTCCCAAATTTTCTGATGAATGCATTGTGTGTTATTCCTTATGGCTTGTGACATTGAAATTACTGCAATTTAATTAAAACAATTAATATTCATGTAGTAATAAATAGTAGGAGCGATTTTGTGAAGAAAATTGGTTTGAAAGTACCCTTTGTGCATACAAATGGTTTAATTTAAATAAACACTATAATTAATGTCTTATAGCATAAATCAGGAAATGTTTGCAGAGCTCTGTGTTGTGTAGCACTTTTGAAAGACAAAGCTCCAGGCTCCTGCAAACATGCAAAGAAACAGGGGTGAGGGGACAAACAATACAGCCACTGTAGTCTTTTCTCCAATTTTATTGTCCAAGACACATATAATCATAATTAAATGCAGGATACAGGAATAAAAGAAAGGTAAAATGGAAAACTGAAAGACATAAATCACACTACTGTGACAAAAGAGATTCAACTGAAATCCTTATGAGGAAGTGCTGAGTCTGAATCCTCTCACTTGTCACCATTTCATTACATTTTTTTTAGTGAGAAGTTCAATATGAAGTGTTCACTGGATGACAAAAGTCACTGTCTTCCTGGAGATCTATAATTCTAAGCTATCAGGTGTGGCAAAACAACTGACATGCACAAGGACATCCTGTCACTGCGTCAAGGTGGGAGAGCACTTTGAATATTAGTGCTGTGCTATGGCTTCTCCATAAAGGTCATGTTGTCAACATCAAAATTATTTCCAGTTAAATAAAGTTTCATCTACAATTTTATTTTTTAAAGCATTCATCTTCATTAAAATTATTAGTAAGTAGCATTTGTACTTGGGGGAGGAGCAGGAAAACCTTTTTTCACTCCATCCTCCTTGCTTTCATTAACAAGGCTTTCTGCTGGTCAGATTTGTCATTGAAGCAGGGATGCTCGGCAGAGATGATTCTCTTTGCTCTGTGGTGGTTTCCTCTGCAGTAATAAAAGTCATTTTCACATGTGGGAAATATTTTTCTTAATATCTCTCAAGGTGGTCTTTCTAGTTGTAGCCTATTCTTTTTCTTTCCTTCTTCTTCCCTTCCCTGCCCATTTGCTTATTTCTCCATTTCTCATGCATCATGCCTAGGCTTTCAGAGCAGACTGCATTGGACCCACCCTATATGTTCACACTGTTTCTCTAGGAGCATTTAGTCACCATTCAAAATATAGAAGGAAAATTGCAGGTTTTTTCAAGTAGATACTTCCACTGCCTCAGAATAAATCCTAAAATGTCAAAGCTAGAATAAAGAATAAATGCTGTTATACTGCATGGATCTGGAAGGTATCCCTTTTCCCCTGAAACACCTGTACACTGTCCAAATCTTGATTATACCCAGCAGTTTGTCCTAAGTTGCAAGCAGCACAGATATAGAGAATTTGCTCCTACTGCTGTTTGAGTTCTCCTGTGGGTAGAGGCTGCAGAGTACTGAGGTAGGAGAATTATCTTCCTGCATGTTGAAATCCATATTGACATTCTTTGGTCTTCAACCAAGACTGAAAATTTTAAGAATCAAGACACAAACAATTAAAATACAATCTAATCTGTATTTTAACAATTTTAACAAATCTAACAATTAGAGTATTCATATTTGGAACAGGCTAGACTTCTGCTCCTTCCAGTTTGGTCTCTATCTAATAGTAAAAGGCTGTGTTTGTTAGATAGAAGACAGAAATCCTGAATAGGAGGCTCATGGTGTCTGCCCTTTTAATAAGAGGTATAAATAAGCCTTGCATCAGGGTAGACTGAGAGTGTTATGCCCAAAATTTTATATACAGTTATCTACTCATCAGTCTGGGAAGTGGAATTTCGACTGGATGCTTTGCTGAAAGAGTCACTGAAAATGTGCCCATATCTTTATTCTGTTTCATTATTATTTATTATTATTTAGATTGAGAATATGTTTTCCTATGTATAAAGACAATATTTTCTAAATATGCAACAAGTATAGAAGAAGATTTTTTTCCCTGCAGACACAAAAGAGATTGTAGAAGAGATACCACCATAAAAATGCATAGATTAAGCATAAAGGCAACTAAATAATTATTGATTTACAACAAAACCTATTTCAAAGCCTGTTCATTCATCTTTCCAGGAGGTTTATTGATTTTGGGTCTGATTTGACTTATTAGTGATTTTTTTTGTTTAATTGTAATCTACTGGTTTTAACCCTTGTTGAAAAACAACTCTTGCATTGTGAAACATTTTTTTATTTTTCAGTCTAGTACTCTAATGTGATGGTAAATGTGTATGAGGATGGGGCATTTGAGGGAAATACTTTAGAGAATTGGAGTATAGACATAGAAGCAAAGTGTACAGGAATGCACTGATAGAAGAAAACTTTGGAGTTAGCATAGAAATTGAATTAATTTCCTAAGAAGCAGCTTAGTAGGAAGCCTGTGTGGTTTTAATGCTTGAAGAGTTGTGAAACAATTTTTTGGTTGTGGTTCTTCCCTCAAGGTAAGGCTTATTTTAAAAACATCAGTGTGATATTAATAATAGATTTCATTTAGAAGGAAGGCCAAATGAAAATATAATGTCTGCTTCTTTCAGAAAATTCAGATGCATCTCTTCATTTGTGTTTTGTCTCATCCAGAAATTTATTGGCCCAAGGAGAACTGCCAAGGTTTCATTTGTGTGAATTGTTCTTTTTTTCCCTTCAGTAAAGTGGCTTAGCAAAACTCAGTAAATTGCTATCTAATTTTGTTTCTTTATCCCTTTGCAGCATGCAGTTTTCATCTGTATTTCTGGAAAGTGTTGCTTCAGGACAATAGGTTTCTGTCATGGCTGTGGTTCAGGTTTAGCTGGAATTACATTGTCTCTTCAGTAAAAAAGGAAACTCTGTTATTGGTCTTGCACAGTACAGAAGGTGTTTAGCAAGAGAAAGAAAGTAATTTCAATTATCATCATACAAAAGTGCTTACGTGGATGTCTGGAAAACTCTTTCGGCTGTTTATCAAATCAGTTTCAAAGTAGTTGCTTGATTTTTCCCACTCTATCACAGAAATACACAAGATCTGTTGTATACGAGATCCTGCACTGGCAGACACCAAAGCACAGCGAGTTCCTCCTGAGTATGATGAGAAACTCCCTTCCTGAGCAGACAACTGAGCACTGGAACAGACTGCCCAGAGAGGTTGTCGAGTCTCCCTCACTGGAAGTGTTCAAGAACCATCTGGACACCATCCTGTACCATGTGCTCTGGAATGACCCTGCTTGAGCAGGGAGGCTGGGCAGATCACCCACCTCTGTGTGTGACCCTTTGTATGGTGCCGGAATCAGACTGTGGGCAGATTCTTCAAAACCTGTCTCTGGAGGAGTGGATGCAAGAGGAAAATTAAAAATTAATTACTTCGTTTTTAAGAATCTGGAGCAGAACAGGAGGGTAAAACCCAAATCAAAATATCTGAGTGAAAAGAGCAGAGCACTTCAAGGAGTCAATGGTACTATTTGAGAAGATATTAACCAAAGAGGAGGAAACAGGCATCAAAGCTGTAACACACAGGCAAAATCGATTGGGTGCTCCCCACAGATGAGATAAGCTCATCCCATTAGCACCATTTTTTTGTAGTAGCAGCAGCGAAGGTTCTGGCAGTGAGAATAAAGCTGTAGCACTGAACCTCCTGCTCTCCAGAAGAGGGAGCTTAACGTGGCCTGATGCAATCTTGTTAACCCCTGAGTGCCAGTATAAGCTATCCTAGGTCCTTGTCGCAGCTACAACAACTATCTCTGTGGAACCTGTGCCCCAAAGCACTACCAGGGTGTTGCAGCAGCACTCACTCTTTGATCTAACCATTTGCCTGAAGTGGCCCCTGACTTCCCTGCTCCCCACCACCCTCAAGGAAAATTGACTAGTGATTTGGAGTCTGAGGGACTACTCCAGATCCCATTAGAGTTAACAGTTTCTTAAACCCCTTCTTCGTTCATCAACTGTGTAATGTTGTCTACTCTCCTAAGTTCACTGACACATTTCTCCAACATCTATTTATTGATCTTTCAGGAATACTGGCTTTCAGGCTTTCCTTCAGTCACTTTCGGCTACAGGAAGGAAGAACTGAAAAGGAGATGGCTAGCCATTGATTTGTTTAAATCAGTTGCTCTGGGTCTTGCAATGCCTCTCTTTTGAAATCTTTCCTTCATACCTCTCGTATTTGGTAACATCAGGTTTCAAACTTCCCTGTTCTTATATATCATTTTGTGTAGGAGTCCTTTCGTTTCCTGGTGATAGTGACTGTCATACTTCTTTCTAAAAGGTGAAGGTCCCCATTAATTTTTTTCCTAATTTTTTTAATTCAGAAATTTTGCATTTGCTTGAGACTCACAGTTTTATTTATTAATGATAGATGCAACTGTTGTATTAATGGTTCCAGCGAAGTGTTACAAGAATGGTCTAGTGAACATTGAGATTATATTACACTGAGAAGGTAATAACAAAGTTGTTGAAGCACTTAAACTAAGCACTATGAAAGTAATATAGGCATTATACATGAAGTGATTGTTTTTCTTGTTATGTTATTTTTAAGCTCTACCTTTAACACTTTGATATGTCTCCTAGGATTTCAATGAGCTTATTCAAAACCTCATTTTGTACAGTTACCATCTTTTTGCGAAAAGGAGCATAAATATATTCCCATTATAATTTGAAATAGTTTGACTGTGGCAATTATAACCATATAATTGTGTAATATGCTATAGAACAAACAATTGCTTAACTGCGCAGAACAAGATAAGACAATTGTGTTTCTAAAGACAGAGATATTGACATGATTTCAGTCTTATTTAAGTATTTGATTTTTGTCTCAAAACAACAATGTTCCATTAGTAGTTCCATTGTAGGAACTTAAGAATACAACAACAGTAGGACTCCAGTGTTGTAGAAGAGTTAAAAAATTTTAGAGGGCAGAGGATATACCTATTTGCATGGCTCTCAGAGGTCTGCATGTTATGCCGAAGTGTGAATGTTTCCTCTCCATGGGGAAGCCTCTGTATTACCCTATGATCCCTCTTGTGTGAAGAGAAGATTACACAAAAAACAACCTGGGCCTAGCAAGAGGGGATTCCACCTATAAGTGCTTTCCTACTACAGGTGTTTCATACTTGGAATCCAGTGATGGAGCAAGGGATGAGGAAGGGCATCTAAAGACAAGTTAACATGTTTTTGTGTGTGTGTAGGGGCTGAATCTGATAGCTGTGTTACTAGAGTTATGCATAAAGTACCGAAGGCCAGTCCCTGTCTGATTTTGTCCTGGTAATACAGGACATCAGTCCATCAGAGCAATGGTTACAATAAGGGTCATTGTGGCCTCCTACACTGAGATTCATTAAGGGAAAGATGGGGAGGGGAAAAGAAAGGAGAACATTAATTCTTATTTATCACTCATCCAGGGATAGTGATCTCTACAATGAGGCACATGTCTTGAAGTTAAATTCTATCCCTTCTTCATCAAGCAATGTAATTTCTCTCCTCCTGGAACTCTGTGTTACTATCCAGCAAATACTAAGCAAGTAAAACTGTTGGCTCTTTTATAGACTCCCATTATATTAGATTGTTTTCAGATATTACAATTGTGAGATGCAGCAAATGAAAGGTGACTATTAGCATTACATTTGCATTTTAATTAGCAGATAATTAGTGTTCTTTAGTGTTCATATTAATGCAATTTAGAAAATAACTTACAGGTGAAAATTAAAGAAAATGCATTTATTCAGTTTTTATCTAGCACTCTATAAAAAATCAAAGGGATTTTTACAGCAAAAAGTGAAGTAGAAGGAATCATTCATATTTTTATTCTCTTCTTATCATTATCATGTTCAATTCCATTCATTAAACAATAGCTCTTAAACTCTACTTTTAACACTACTTTTTCCCATTGTAAAACTGCTTCACTCCTGTGATGGTTGGAAATCTTTTCTCATTTCAAGTCTAAATGTATTCATGACTGCTTTATAATCATTTATTCTTGTGCCAGTACTGCCTCCGAGTTAAAAAAGTTCCAGTGTCTCTGCATTTATTCTTTCTTCCCCAACCCTACGTATTATTAGATAGGAGTCTTCTCCACCCCCATTCTTGTACTTTAGCTTAGCAGGCCAAGTTCTGCTAAGCCCAAGTCTTTAAGCCTGCCAGTCCGGGAAAAGTACACTGCATCTGCTCGATCTGCAGCATTTGCACTGTGAGTCAGGTATTTTGAACATATGGAAATGAAAACATCTGTCTTGCAGATAAGGTCCCAGTAGGAAAATGTATGTGAAGCATAGAGAAAAACTGAAGCTATAGTATATCTCTCTCCTGTTTTTTTTTTTTTTTGTTTGTTTGTTTGTTTGTTTGTTTTTTGTTGTTGTTGTTGTTGTTGTTTTGGTTTNTTTTGGGTTTTTTTGGTTTTTTTTTTTTTTTTTTAATGAGAGTATCTTGTTTTCTGTGTCTGTAAATTAGAGGTTAAAATTTTCTTGCATCATTTTTCTTATATCTCTATAGTTCTGAAGGTACTGGATGGATGACTCTTTGAGGACCAGCCCGCCATTTTGTTCATATGTTGTGTCATGTTTGTCTCTTTTTGCCTTGCATGCAAGTCATCATTACAGAATGATTAATTCACTTGTCTTGCTTCTACTTCAGATCTGATGCTTTCACTTCCACTCCCTCAAGGAGTCTATTTTTTCCTAGGACAAAAAAAATGCTTTGACAGAGGCTTCTTAATGAAATTATTGTGACTCAAACAAAAATCTGCTTTGTCTGTGTTATTCTTTTTACCTCATATCTCATTATATCATTAATACAGGTTATATAATGCACTTTTACCTACATTTCCTGGTTTCCAAAAGTATTTTGGCTCACCTCCTTCTCTTCCACTAGGTTTTTTTTTTTTTGTTTTTTGTTTTTTTTTACCTCTGCAACATCATTTTTTATATTGTAAATCAGTGGCTAGAGTTGCTCTTTGCAATAGTATCCTGGGTGCCCTCCCAGACCCCTTTACTTGAAGGACTAGCTGTAGACATTTAGTTTACACCACTGTTTTCTCTGGGCACTGATCTCACCCATGTGGGTACCTTCTGTTCTTCTCAGCTCTTTTCTGTTCTCAATAGAAGTCTGAATCAAAACACAGGGCTCCTCCTTCTCTAGCTGAAGGGAGTGATAATAACAATGACATAAAATGAGAACCAGGCACAAGCGCAGATGGAAATTTGCTGTAAGAATAACCATTATGATTAATCTGCATTTCAATCTCTGTCCCCCCCCATCCCCTGTCATTTCCCTCCCTCCTCCCCCCACCCACTATGGCAAATTCACCAAAAGGTTGCAGGTTACACACTGATGTTTTACTTTTCTACACCTTTGAACTATTGTAATAAAAAGGGTGATCAATAGTTCGGTTACAAAAGAGTTTGGAAGGGAGGAGAAGGTTTGACTGCTTGTGAGCCAGACAGCTCATCTCATGCAATGAGGCTGAACAACTTCTGTTTGATGATCGTCACGGTTGGGTGAAGTGGAGCAGGGAGGGAATAAATGTCTTTCAAATTAGATTGCAAAACTACAGGGTGAAAATCCTGCCCTGAATTTTTAACCAGCCAAAGACCTGGTTAACTAGAATTATGGCTTTATTTAATTTGATAGCTACTTCCCTAATTTACACTTAAATTACTGTGGTCCAGCCCTTTTTGAGAGGGGTCTGTTCTGAGGCTGGTTTTGTCTTCACAGCCCTCCATAGGTACCACTAAGGGCAGTTTTGTCTGCCCCCTCTGCCTCTCCCAGCTTTCAGTGAGTGCAATTATCTTTGCACAAGCCAGGATGGGTAACATCTGGCAACATCTGAATTTATTCACAGCATCCTAAGACATCTAATTCTGAAACACTCTCAGGCACTTGTGGTGTCATATTCTTCAAATGGGGCAAATTCACAGTCAGGATAGACTGCGTCTAAACTTCAGATGCAAGCAGGAAGGCCCTCAAAGGTCAGGGTAGATATAACCACTGAATTTTAATGGAAAGGCTGCCTTACTGCTTTATGGATTGACAGCCCAAAGGCTTTACAAGAGTTCTGTTTGTTTTAGCAGAGTCTAAAAATGTACTCAAATTCATCGTTGAAGTAGGACCTCTCGGATTCAGACAATAAAACTAAATAAGCAGAATATAAAGCAAACCTCACGAACTTTGCTTCCAACTAAAATGCTTCTATCCTATTTCTCAGATAGTAACAGCCAGTTAATTTGCTTCTGCTGCTGTTTTAACAAATGTATTACAAATGTGTTTGCTTTTCACAGGGACTTTGGGTTATTCTGGATACATCAAATCTGCTTTCGATTGAGCAAAGTCAGTGCTGGATTGTCAGTCACTCTGTTTGCATGAATCTTTTCATCATCAAAATTTATACTGTGATCTCAATTGTCAATGGTTTACTAGTGTGAAAGGTGGAAATATTCTCATGGTAGAGGTCAGGCATCTTTTCAGAGTGGCAATGAAACTTTTTGTTTAGAAGATAAGGTGATACTGTGACGGTGCTGATTTACACAATTTAACAAACTGGCTCTCTAGTATTAGCCCAAGGGGACAATAAAATTCTTCAGAATAGCTTTAATTCAGAAGCTGCGTTCCTGTTTTCCTGCTGCCACCCTCCAAAGGAAAGTGATTGACTTGTATTTGTTGTGATTTCTCTGTCAGGGAAAAAAAACAACAGGTAAATGCTGCTGCCTCTGCCATCAGCAAAAGGGAGCAGCATAATGGAACAGCAGACAACCTGTTATGACACTCCTGGGTACCTGGAGGAAATCAGTTCAGCTCCTACCACCAGATAAAGATTTAGGGTAAAAGAATCAATTTACCCCACACATCTTAGGCTTCAAAAGAATAAAGCTGTCCTTTCCAAGTCCTTAGCTGATTGTAGCAGACAGGGCAAATGAGGTGTCACTAATCTTCTTGCTGCTTTCCCTGGCTGTTTGAGGAGTACAGCCCTCTTTCAAAAAGACCTCCTGCAGGGAGCTCTCAGGCAAGTGAGTCTGTCTGCAGTGTCAGTGGGGCTCTGTACTGTACCAAGGTAACAAGGCAGTGGTCAACTTCAAGGTTGTTAAAAGGTTAGGTTTTCAAAAGAGTGCCCTTTCAGTTTCAGGATAAAAGTCTCTAAATGCCTTGTTTACTTGGCTTATAGCTTAAATAATAATTAACACTAGATTTGGTAGTGGCAACCATGAATTCTGTTCTTTTTTTTCCACAGCTTTCATAAACTTCAGTCTAAGGAAAGCTTAATCCTTAGCTTGATTTGCCGCTTTATTGCTGTTGTTTGGGCAAAATGCCATCGTGCAACTGAAAATTGCTAGTATAGCATAAGCTTGGACAGTCTTACAAATAGCATATGTAGCATGAGCACCTGCAAATTCCTTCACTGTTCAGAGCGGTTGAGCCCAGTGAACTGGGGTGCACATTAGGGGTAATGTGCATCCCTGCATGCAGGGCTGTGCCCTTCCTCATCCCTTGCTCCACCTTCATCAGAAATCTGTTTTAAAGAGGTGTCTTGGCTGAACTTATTTCTGCTGGGACATCCAAAAATCGACTGAGCTACTGGGAGCAGGAGGTGGAGGGGTAATGTGCATGTGAGCAGGACTGCAGAGACAGCATCCAGTTCATGGAGAAAGGCATTTTAACAAAGCTAGGCCAGCTCTTTCCTGCAGGCTCCCACTGTGGAGCAAGATCATGACCCTTGTTCTTTTTCAAGCAGACATATTTTCAATTAAAGCTGTCTTCTTAACAAAAAAGGTACGTATTAGAAAGGGCAGGCTGGGACATGTGATGGCTCCTCCAGGCTTCTTCCCTGCAGCGTAGCTGGAACAATGGCCTCAGGCAAGGCTGCTTACTGGAATGGGGGAAAACTTTCTCTTGCTACCTTTCAAGAAAAGGCAAGGGTGGGAGGGCATCCTTTCCTCTGAGAGTTGGGTTTTTTCCTCTATATAGATATCCCCTGTTACAGTTCAGCCAGCATTAATGTGTCTATTACAAACCTGTTTATGTGAAACATCCCATCTATTTTATATGGTTTCTTAAAATAAAATCACATATAATTTATAAATGGGGCATTTATAAATGGGAGAAACTTTTGATGTGAAACAAAAAATAAGCAAACAGAGAAACTATAACATGTCCTTCCATATGGTGTCCCAGTGATATCAGTTTCACATCCCCTATTGATCCAGTTACTGGGTCACCACTGCTCTGGCCTCATCAGCTTTTGAGTCTTGCTTAGGTTGGCTCCTTTCATGACCAAACTGTCATACTTACTGGGACAGGCCTGAAGGTAACCCTCAATAATTTTTTCCTAAGAAAACCCTTGAGTTTCCTTGTTTCTTGGAAACTAACCCTTCATTTTGTATTTTCAATGAGTTCCATATTATTCAGAGCACTAGATTCTCTGAATTTTTTTAAGACACACCAAGATGTTAGTAGAGAGAGGCATAGAGTCATCCTCTTTGCTCTCACTGATACAAATATGCAGACCTTGAGACAGAAGCAAATGACAAAAGAGCAGATGTAGAGTGTTGGGCCAAAGGCCTGTCAAACCCACTATGGTGACCCTGACATTTGTGAGATGCTGACACTTGTCTTCATTCTCTTCTGTTGTCCACTCTCCACCTATTTTCTCATTACTCCTGGGACCAGTACAAGAGTCCAGCTTCTTCTTCTCACCTCCTCTTCAGAAGGCTGCTTCTCTGGAGACTCTTTTGCTTCTCAGCAATCCTTTCTGCTTCCATTTCCCGTAGTCCTTTAACAGCTCCTTTACTGCAGCTGTGTAAAACTGACAGTACTTTAAACCTAGGTCCTATGGGTGTGCTTTATAGGTGCAGCTCTTTATAGCTGTGACTTGGTCTCACTATTCCACTGAGAGTTTTGAACCTATTCCACAACCAGTCAGGTTCCTCAGAAAAGGTACACCATGAGCTGATACTCCATTTAGCTCTGAAGGAATACCCTGCACATACCCCTTCCATATTTTCCCAATAAAGAATTCAGTGTTCATGTAATGCAGAAGAAACATTGCACCCCACCTGTGATTTGCTTCCTTCACTGGTCCCTCATTTTCAGAACAAATTTGAGTCCCAGCAAGGAAGTGTCACCTCAAAGACCCTGGAAGTCACTGTGTCTTACAAGATGCTATCTTGCCAAGACTGGGGCTCAGGTGCAAAAGCATAGGTGTATTGGGATGAGCAGAACTAATAGACTATGAATGCTTTGCCCTCAATCCAAAATGGAAATATTCTAAAACATATTATCTTTTTTTGAAAAAAAGATATCTTCACCTAGCTGTGATTTTTGAGAGTCCAGCAATATCCTGTAATATGGAGCAAAGGAGATAAAAAACAAGTTCTCTGCTATGAAACAATAAGGAAGTGGACCTGCAAGAAATCCTTGAGATACAATCCCTGAGACTTAATGTGGTTTATTCTTTGACAGTGGCTATAGGGGAGCAAAGCTGCCTGGATTATGAATAACACAAGCCCTGATCCTCCCAGATTTTGCTTCTGGTCTCCAGGAGAAAATGCCCTTCCACTCTGCAAAACTGCAGGAGCTCAAGGGCTGTGCTACTATTGACTGTTAGCAAGCTTTCATTCCAGTTAAAGGGTCAAAATGTTGTCCAAGGAAAGTGAATGCTGTGATACTGCCAGGCTGAGGAACCTAACATCTTCTTTGCCTCAGTTTTCAACACTAAGACTGCACATTGGTTTGTAGTCCATCCTAAAGTGATTCTAGCATGGAGCTTTCATAATAAGTTGCACTCACTGGGTTGAAACAATAACTTTAAAGTACTAGTGGGGGAAAAAAAGTGTAATTTCTTTCCAGGTGGTTTGCCCTCAGCAAATAAGGATGGTTAGAATTGTGTTAAAGTACAAATATAAAATTCAGCCGTGTATCAACCTCTTGCATAGGTGCTACTACAGAAGCAAAGTAAGTTCAACAGACAGGAAGGAGTTATCTTAGAAGGATTTTACAGGCCACAAAAAAACCTAAAACCTCTAAGGACTTGTATGCCCATGCTTTTAAGTTTTGCCAAGTGTAGAGCAGACTGTATTGAATTATGTACCCATAGACCTGTTTTGTTTGGGGTTTTTTTGTAGATCCTGTAATGCTAATTTTTCTATTGCCCATCACTGTTTTCTTTGTGAAGCTCTTCACAGCAGCTTTTAACTCCCAGCTCTGTGCTTTAATAACAATACCATCTGGCTGAGTTTTTCAGACTTACCTCTAGGGATGGAAAGACCATTTTTTCCATTATAATTCATGAGATTTGGGTGTCCAAACCCCCTGGGAAGTTTTGAATACATCTGCATGTTTTGGGGTTCAGAAGTGCTTTGAGACTTTCAGACAGAAAAGCCATGAAGCTGACCTGAGATGATAGGATGCCGTCCAGTATTAATGCTCAACACTACTTTCTGTGTGAAATGACCAAAGCTTGCTCT
Source organism: Turdus rufiventris (assembly GCA_013186435.1). Taxonomy (NCBI): domain Eukaryota; kingdom Metazoa; phylum Chordata; class Aves; order Passeriformes; family Turdidae; genus Turdus; species Turdus rufiventris. The sequence continues at coordinate 6,778,929 of PYHW01010552.1, forward strand.
GTTGTACCTGAGAGTCAATGCTATTTTCTTGGTTAAGAATGAACAAACCTCTTGAAGACCTTATCAAGTACATTTAATTTTTATTCTGAAAGTATTAACCTGAAGCCCAGAAAGATTTTTTTTGTTGTTGCTGTTGTTGTCCATATACAACATTTTTAATGTCTTACATTAGAGCAAAATTGGGTATTTATAAAAGTATATAAAATTCTGGCAAGCCTTAGTAGCAGCCGGTACCTTTGTTAGGATAAATGTTCAAAAAATTTGCTTCAAAATGGTATGCACAAAGGGTGGCTAGCCTTAATGTCAGGTTCCAAAATCTGCATATGATCCCAGTCAACCAAGCCCCTTCCATATTTACAGAAGAGATGAGAAAAGAGAGCAGGTAGTTGCTCCTAGTCATCTTGCAGACTGGATTTCCGCTGTGAGGGCAGAACTTAACTGCTCCTCTTCATCATTTCCGGCAGCTGAGGGCTTAGAGGCTTCCACAGCTGGAACAGCTGAACCCAGTTGTGCTGGGGAGTCACATTTTAATTGAACTTCACTCTGGTCACTTCATTCTTAAGCAAACCGCTAAATAGATTGACAGCATAAATGCTACACCAATTATTTCTGTCCTGTGAGTAAAGCCTGTCTGATGGTAGATGTATTTCATAAACATAAGCAGGTCTTCGGCATTTATTATGAAACATTTCTCCATGAAAATTGTGTAAAAATAAAGGTTTCTAAGACAGAATTAAAAATGTTTTCTATCTACTGCAGGAGAATCCCTTCAGCAAAGGTAAGATAGATGGGATCACTAAAATAGTAAATGATATAAAAAGAAAATGGCTTCAAGCAGAGGGCAGTTATTTGCTGTTAAATGGCAAATAAAAAGAAGTAGTGAGTCAGTTCAAATAATATTGTTTGGAGTAATCTATTTGGGGGTGCCTATATAATCTCTTTATAAGATTAGAATTTACATAAAAATCTCTGTACTCAGCCTTAATAGTCTAGTTCAGTTTTATGTTGTTTTGGGCTTGTAACAAAGGTTCCTTTTGATGTTTTACAGAAAAAAAATATATTTTAAAGAAAACGCATGAACTCAGAATTTTCATGCAGTAGTTTTCTGGACTTAAACATGATACCTCAGATATGACTCAGTTATTAGATTTGTAAGCTGCATGTGGGAGGATGTGGTTCTATGCTCAATGTAAGCAGATACAGATCTTGTACTACCTCTCAAAATAGCAATTTTAACTGCAGGATCTCAATTTTCCCTTGTGCCAGTGTTTGCAGGGATCAGATCTGGCTGAAGATTAACCTTCAACTGAGAAAATTAAAAATAAAAAATAAGCACAAATTTTTCAGCAAAGTCAATTTTCTTGGCTGAGCCCACTCAATGAAAGGATGGAAGCACAGGGTTAAGGGCGGAGAGGGAACAGGAATCACCCTTCAGGCCCCTATGAGGTCTCAGGTCAGCTTATACTTCTAACGTCATCACACTTGATATGAACACACATGTACAAAAACATACAGGCAATTCAAGATATCAGAAGCAGTTGGCTACATGCCAGCATGTAATAATTCTTGATAAATCATGTTGCTGACTATTGGATCTAGAGGGGGTTGTGTGTTTTTGAGGCTGTGGATTTTCTTTAAGACTGCCAGCTCTATATTCTACATGGATTTTAGGCAAGATCAGAGAAATAATTAGCTATGTAAGTATGTGCAGAAATTTCTCTCCTAGTGAAACAGAAGGAAATCCTGACAGACTCAGATGAGATGGAAGAAAGGACAGCAATTTTCCCAGGAATTAGACACGTGTTTCAAAATAAATGCTGTGTATAAAGAAAATGACAGTAGACTCAGTAGGATGTCAAAAGATGTGGGTATGGTAATGTCTGCATTATTATTTGTTGTGAATTCCAAAGACTGCAGACTGGCCTCCGGAATAGTTTATTAGCTGGGCTCAGCAAATCACTTCTTCCCTTGTTTACTGGTATAAGTGAGCAAAAAGGGAATAATACTGTAATTCTAGGAATTACAGGGAATTCATTGCAGAACATTTGCACCATGTAGCCAGTTGTTAAATGATACAAATATTAAAAAGGCAAGACCCCACTTATGCTTGTGGAAGGGTAGAACCTTGGTATTAAATGGAAAAATAATGTAAACCAATTTGAGAGCAATAATCCAAGAGGGGATTGTTGATTCATGTGTACTGTAAGAAAATCATTGTGAGCCACTGCAAGCTTCTATTTATTTTTCCATGTTTCCACCACCACCCCCCTCCTGAGACAGTAACTGTGACTGAAATATTGTTTTTCCATCCCCAGATGGCAGTGCTGCCTTCCAAGATAATAACACTCAGTAGCTCTGGGAGAGAAATGCTGCAGGTCTCTGGCTGTCTTATGTGCCATGTTTCTTTGTTTCAAGGGAAATATGCTACAAATTCTCGAGTAACGAGTCTGGGGTGATCAGGATGGGCTTTCTCATCCAAGTCTGATACTGCAGCCATCTTCTGTTAGAGGCACTCACCAGATCACAGCCTATTAATAAGAAATGATGATGTCTGTGACTGCCAGTCAGGAATTCTGCTGAACTTTAACCGTGCAGTTTTGAATTCTTCTAGGTGGACTAGACAAGAAATAAGCATGATGGCCATTTTGGTTTTTAAAGGTGCATTAGAAGAGGACTGCACATACTAACCCTGGTTCACAAGCCTTTGGCATCTGGCCTAACTCTGCTTCCACTTTCCTCACCAGCACAATCTGTGCAGTCCTCGACAGGGCAGGCACTGTGCTCATTGTAGCTACTACATTAGGCTGTTAAATCTCACACTGGTGTGCAAGCTGAGTGAGATACTGGCTTGGTCCCACTGTGCCTTTCTCTGCACAATTGCATGGTGCCTTCAGTTACCTGGAGCAAGAACGGAGCTGTTATTACACCCTGGACAGCCCTCACTGAGGTGTAACAACACACCTGGGCAATCTGTAATGTTCACTACTTTATCCTAAACAAAAAATAAATGTATATCAGAATAAAAGAAACTTGGTGCATAGGGATGGCTACCAGCTCCAGTGGTATATTGAAAAGATGACAAGGAGCTCTTAGCCCCTCTAGAGAAACCAGGAGAGCCAGACCTTGGTAAGTGAAGCTTTTCAGCAATTGAAAATCCAACTGAATGCTCTAGCATGTTGTTCTCTTCTATTTTGAAATGATGAGCAAGGTCCTTCCAGGTTGGGAGGGTATGATCTTTTTCAAAGATATTCACTCCCACTGCAGCTGTTTTGTGGGTAGCAGGCAGGAAGCTGGAAAAGAACTTGTTCTTTTCCTTCACCAGAGAGGGTGACACACACACTTCATTTGTGTGTATCGAGCCCTCTCTAGCCCTTTCTGCTACTTCTTGAATATCCTAAATCCCAGGTGGCACTAAAATATACTTCAAGGTAATTCTCTGACCCCCTCCCCCAGCTACCCTGTCTGTGGTTTACAATCCAGTGTAAAAAAAGACTCTGCTTTTTTCCACCTTTCCTGACGACATGCTCACAGACTCAGCAAGGAAAGATTAAATGCAATCAGAGCATCGATGTGCACTCCCCTCCCCTGACAAGCCCAGGGCAGAGGAGGACAAGGGGGCTCCCCAGGTCATAGTTGAGCAGGGAGGAAGAAGGGGAGGACAGCAGTAACTGCACGAAGAACCTGCCACAGAGGCTTTGTCTGGAGGTGGTGCTGCTCTGTGCTGCTCTTTAATTGGAGTAAGCAGTAAATATAACCTGGCCTTCCCAGTTAATAGGATAAGAGAAATGCAGATTTAGTTCAGACCAGCTACTGTGTTGTTAATGGTGCTTGGGTCACAGCTTCCATCCTCAAGCCCTCCTTTATCCTCTTTTATTCCCTTTGATTTTCTACATAGAAAAAAAAAAATTTTTTTCTTTGGACGGAAATATTTACTGTCCTTTTCCAGGCTTCTATAATTCATCCCCTCTCACCCCAAATTCCTTAATGTCTAGAGCCATGTTTTCTAACGCATCACCTCCATGCCCACTTCTTTCACTGACCTCAGAAATTAATAACCTATCTTACCTAAAATGAAGAGTTATCAAACGTAAATCATGCATTCTCAGCTCTACCACAGGGAATTTCCCTATTCTTCTCTGCTAGCTGTAGAAAGCTTAGAGAAAAATTTTAAAAGTTAAAACTAAATAAAACCTTTAAAAAACCTTAAAATCAAACCCATAAGTAATTTTGTTTTTCATGTGGAAGCACTCAGCCTTCTAGCCTATTGAGAAGACCAGGACATCCTTATCACTACACCACACACATAGGCCAGCAAATAAACATATGTCTAAATAAAATGCAATAGACCTAGCATTATAAACAGTGAAGACGAAGCTATCTTTCAAAATGGAGGCTGGATTTTGTACTATTTTCTCAGTCAAAAGCCCCCTCCTTCTAAAAAAACATGAGCAAAGATGAAAAAGACAGCTTGTTTTTAAAGCTGTATTATCAAACCCCTAAAACATTTTTTTCCTCCTTAAGTCTGTATACAAAAAGAGGGAAAAGGAACTCAGTAATCTCAGCCATTTAAAGACACATCTGCTCATCCCCAGAATTTGATTTCAGCTGTCACCAATTCACCTGAAATGATTATATGGGAAGCCAAGCTTATCAACTCCAGTTTCTTATTTCCAGTGATTACTGCACTTTGCAAGTCTGATTTTTTTTCCTGCAGAATATGGCAGATTGAAATATAATATTGGTTTATTTTTTAAATAACCAGATTTCTCAGTTCAAAAGAAAACCAACACAAAATATAAACAATATTACTGCTGCTTCAGAATAAAGATAAATCCATTTTCTAGAATAAGTTTGCTGCCAAATCGATGATTTTTCCATGGCTGGAACATATTTTTCATTTAAATGTTAAATATGTAAAGTTTAGTGAAAACAGAGATACTTTATCTGAAATTTAAAAATCCAGAACAGTCTTCTTCCCTATAAATAAAAGAAAAAAAATTGTAACTTCTTTTTATAATTTCCTTTATAAGTGTACTAAAAAATTGTGTTTGACACAACTTGGAAATAGAATATGCCTCTTTTTTTCCAATGTATAAAATTGGAAGACAGTAGCAAAATTTGCTGCTATGTTTGGATTGAATCACCCTGACTTTAATAGTACATATCTTTCACAATTAATAAACAATGTAAAAAAAGTAAGAACATTTGCTGTCTTCTCCTTTAGACTAAGATGATACAACACTTTCTGGGATATAGCCGTCCCTGGAATACTTGCAGGGCACATGTGGGTAAAGAGATATAGTTAAGGGTTTCTCCTTCTTTTGCAGGGAAATATGTGTGAAAAAAAGGTATCAAAGAATCTATGAAAAAAAAAAACTAATTAGAAGAAAAGCAAACATTATGGGGTTTAAGAGAAAGGGCTAAATAAAAAGAGGCTGTGTTGCTCATACACAAACTGTTTTCTTATTTTTCCTGTGGAACCCTAGCTAGAAATACACAGGTTGCATAGGAGAGTTGTCAGTCTAATCTTAGATTTTCCTTTGAACCAAAATCCTCTGTCTAACTGCACAGGTCAAAAAGGGCAGCTGAGTTATAGAGCTTAGCTGGCAGAACTTGGTTAAATGCCTGTCTTCTGACAAATCAGTGTTTTTAAAAACAGAAGTGACTCAGACATGTGGGACAGGAAGGCTGTGCACCTCAACTGGCAATGACTTAACTCTCCAAATCCTTCCAGGGAATGTAAACTTAAAAGGAACGTTTATTTTGATTCTGTGACACATCATGTAAATATGTATACTGTTAGGACAAAGGGCAATAGAAGATGTCCCTTACCCAATTTTCCTAGTTTGAGTAGGAAGGATTTTGTTGCAGGTCTTCTTTCATAGCTTGGCATAATTGGGAATTCTCTTACTCCTGGTTTTGTCTTTCTGCCATCACCTATTATGCAGCTGGAGCATAAGTTTCATTCCAGACATTTCAACTGCAGTATTCGTTAAGACTACTAATAAATATGACCCACTGCAGTGGCACTTGGTGTTTCAGAGATCTTTGTCTTGCAAACTGACAGATTTGGTTTTCTCTACGCAAGTACCCAATTCAGCTGGTGAACAACCACACTGATTTGGCTGAGTGAGCCAGAGGGGGCCATCCACCAGAATTCCCAAGACTGAGCCAGCCTGGCTCCCCAAAACAGGAAGCAGGATCGCACTGTGATCCGGATTCCCTTTCAGCCAGATATTGCCAATTTCTGTTCACTTTTTTTATTTTGATTTATTTATTCACAGTGACTATCCAGGATATTCAACCTGGACCAGATTCTGACATTTTGACACCCTAATTAGCAGTCTAACAGGGAAGCCTACGTTAATTGTCAGTAAGACAGTGAGACTATTATTGAAGTTACTGTTGGCAACAAACCTAAATGCCTGTTATCAGCAAGGGAGAAAGCCTGCCAACTTTATGCTAAAGAGAGTTTTTGCAGAGTGGGTTTTTGATTTGGGAAATTAAATCAAAATGCAGAGGGTATTTCCAAAAAGAATTATTATTATGGGATACCAAAAGGAAGATGAAGCCAAGAGAATAAGAAAGAAAAAATGCTGGGGAAATTTTTCGCTGGATGCATAATTTGGTTTGAGGGAAACAGAAGATGGGGAAATGAAAAGAGAAGTTTTCTTTTTATGCACTAGCAGCTGGAGATAGGTTGGTGGGAGTAGCACAGCAGCACTCCTACTGCTTCTAAAATTTCTCAGGGGCTTGATTACTCTGGCTTGCTCAGATTTAAAGAGACTAATGCCTTTGTGAGAATGAAGGAATGTTTCCATGGGGTGAACATTCAAATCTCGTTTTATATGTCTTTTTTTTTTTTTTTTTTGCCTTATTTCATGGGGCATTACCACAGATGGTCCAGGAATTTAACTGCACAAATTTCTTCCTGCTGCAGAGACCCTTGATCTCTTCTGCTCTGCACTTGTGACACATTGTAATAATGTGCTTTTACTGTTCAACTGTACATTTAAGGTATTCGGGGTTTATGCAGCCCCATAGACCTTTCTGAAATAATTTTTATTGTGTTTGCATACGTCATTGAGGGAGATAAACCTGTCGGAGGAGCAGACGACCTAATGGTACCTGATACCATCACACAGAGAAAAATTTGCCCTGAAATCACATGCCAACTTGTAGCGTGCTCCCTGTGAAGCACTGGACATGCCTTAGGGTAAAACTCCTAGCCCCACGTCTTTGTACCATGCAACCTTGTCAGGTATTTTCATCCACTCCTAAGTTCTATGCAAGTAAATAGGCTAAATCAGCAGCCGTCCAGTACACTTCATTGAGAGTTAATGTTAAATCATAATTTCTCTGAGTTCCAAGGGAAAAAAAGTCCAGGATAACTTGGAAGATTATCCCAATTTGATAATGACTACCAGATATTGTGGTGGGTTGTGACCTACATGACAGGTGTTTCTCAGAAATTATCTAAAAAATCACCACTAAACAACATGGAAAACTAAGATATATAGATTGCTGTGGAAAGCAATCTGTTGGCTCATTTCTGTTAACTTTACAATGCTTCTTTCTCAACTAGATGCCAGAGAGATCTCTTGGTGGCAATGGATATTTCCACTCACTGAGGCCAGCTCAGTTGTTTGAAGATGTTTATTCTACTGGTTGATTTATGTTGATGTACACTGTGTGATTATATAGTGCATTCTGGTAAGAAGATCTTAGGATAAAGTTGATAGGAGATAGCAAAAATACTTCCCAGAGAAAGTGGCAAAATTTCTTTTTAGAAACTCATGAGTCGCCCTTCTTACAAAAGTTTTGAAAACATAGACAGTCTTTAGAAAATTCAATTGAAAATTAATATTTCTCCATCAAATTCATGGAAGTAGCTACAGTGGGATGTAAGTACTGAGTTTGGTGTACAGGTATTGACCATGTAAAATGACAATATTGCATTTTGTGTGTGCTTTTTCTTGAAATATTCTATGTGAGAATCTATATGAGCTTTCAAGCTCTAGTTGTACCACCAGCAATTTTTGAGTAAACCACCCCTTTTTCTCAAAGAAACAAGATCATCTGATCCTCTTAGTATTTTTCCATTATGAAGGATCTAATTTTCTCTCCTGATTATTCAGTCGTGCCTGATACAAACTCAAAAGCTAGTACCACTCTGTTCTTTTCCTTGTTACTGCTTGAGTTTTCTAAAGATAGTTTTAATTTTGATTGCCTTCCCTGCTGTACAACCTAACACTGCTCACTATGATAGCAGCTACCAACTGATCTATTGCTGTGTTTCTAATCTGAAAAATAATATTAATTTAATTTATGAAAGAATGTTTATCAAATTTTTTTGTCTTGCATGATTTGGATCGTGAAGTCGGTTTTTTCTGGTGTTGAAATTTCACAGATTGTTTTTCAGCCTTGCTTAGTAATATGTTTCTTCCTTGTTCCATAATGACTCAGTTAAATACTGTTTATTATGGCAAAGTTTGAAGAAAATTTTCTGTGTCTGCTGGGGCATCTTTGTTAATGCTCATTATGGCCTGTACCAAATCCTCACAAAGTAAAAGGGAAGATTCCCCTTGGAGGAATCTGACTTTGGCTCAAGCTCTCAAACTCCCTCCTGGTTTTAAATGGCTTCTCCTTCCCCAACTCTCCCACATCTTTGCAATGCATTGAGGGAAGGAAAAAAGCTAACACTGTTGTAATATCCTTTGCTCATTTAAAAGCAATGCTTTTAGAAGGAAATAAATGTGATATTGTGTACTCACTTTCAATAGCCATGGGTACAATGATGGTGCATTGGTTATTGTTCTTTACATATATTACCAATTGAAAAGGAAATGAAGTTAGAATTAATGGACCCATTTGTACAAACATGATTGTTAATATTAATATGCAGGGTAAATCAGTTGGCAAGAGCCGAAATAAATTAGTGAGTGTCTCAAACACAGTATTTCACTAGAGACTTACTGCACAGATGCTGAAAATACAATCCTGTAGTTAAACCAGTGTGTGGGGAGGCTTTTCTTAGAGTTCAGGAGGAATATCAATGTGCAGATTCCCCATAGTACACTCCTATTATCCAAAAGTCTACAGGTATTACCAGGACGTTATTAGTGTTTTCTGAGAAAAATCACTTGGCAAAGGAAGGAGCTGGTGGAAGTAACAACCTTTTCTTCTATTGTTGCTGGGTTCACACTGCAGCTGCAGGACCAGATTGTTTTTTAATTTGAAAAAAATAACCACAGGGAGTCAGGAGTCAGGGTGGGGTTTTTTTGTTTTTTTTCTTTGTTAGGCTCAGGCAGAGTTGCTATAACCCAGTTTTTTGCACTGGTAGACTTCCTCATACCACCACTGTAAGAGCAGACAACACAAGCAGAAGGACTGCAAATGCAGTTGGTACCCCTAGATGTGCAATCTCTCAGAACAAAACTCTGTTCCTAGTAAAAAGGTAAAACTTTGGACAGCTCAGTAGGAATCGTAGTAGTGGAGTAATAGTTTTGATGGTCAGTTAACCTTGCTTATAAATTATTCCCTGAAAACATTCAGTGATCTTTCATTATAATGTTGAAAATAGTATTTTTATGCATCAAGCTCAAATTTATTTTAATTATTAAATTATTAAATTACCTTCCAGGAAATTAGTTTTTTGGGAAAAAGAAAGACACCCATCATAACCACACATCCTTGTTTTGTAATCTCTTTTATTACATCTGATTCTTAANTCTCTTAATCTGAGGAAACTGTAGATCAATCAAAAGCTTTCTGTTTTGTATAACAAGAAAGGGCAATTTTCCTAAAATCAAGGAATCCTCTTGGACATGGTCTTTCTTTGTTTATGTGAAACACACTAATATTTTTTTTCCTTTTATCCATTCATCAAGCTTTTCAAATGTAACAGTAGAATAACATTAGGGGAAAAAAAGAAAATCCCTAAAATGTTATATTCTGCATCTGAATGATAAGAATCCCATTAAAACTCAACATTAAAGCATTGTTTGCTGGAAGAAAAATTGTCATGGCTTTGATAAAGAAAAACAAAAACAACCTTGGCTTTTCCAGCTTTAATCAAGTAATTTGCGACCCAGTAAGAGCTCTGTACTGCTGAGTTATTTTCGGAGTATTTATCACAGGTGCTTCACTTGTGTTCAGCACATCCTGATTCTAATCTTAATACTCTTAACAACAGTAGGGCAGCTTTTGAGAACAAGCAGACTGGCTCTCCTGGCTATTTTGTACTGCATTCTTACACAAACATTATTTATTTAGGATTTGAATACCTTTTCCAGCATTCATTTATCTTAAATCCTGGCTCCATCCACATAGGGGGGGTCTTCTTGCATCACTGAGTTGTACGAAGAGAGACATTCATGGAGAAATCTAAAATTTGGACCAGTTCCTTCAAATCTGAGCAGTGATCTATGTGCTGGACAGCAACCATCTGAAGGAACATTCCTATTCTGGGTGCTCGACGCTTTGGGTCTTCTTGTCCAGTTGACTGGCACCTGGGCTGCATTGTGGGCTTAAATCATGGCTCCATATAAACAGAAGCAGAAATAACCCACAGTTCTCTAATTAGCCTCATTAATTCATTACTTGTGAGAGCTCCTGGCTTCACTGGTCCTATGATGGATTGCAGCAAATGCAGTGTGCATCCCAAGCCAAAGGTGAGGGCATGTAAGAGCAATGTCCATGAGATGATCTTCAGATCCAGCAGAGAATATTTCTATTTAAGTACTTAATATCTTTTTAAGTACTCCAGATCATTTTTCTTCGAATGATTATGCTTTTACTCTGTGATAAATAAGACTCTGCTTGAGGATACCAGAGGGCATGCAGCACCAGAATAATATCTTTGCAACATATTTTGAGTGGTGATCACACCATTTCTAGCTCACCATATGGCTTAGTGCATCTGTCCTAGCATTAAAATGACCTTCTTCATTACATAAAGGTCACAGATGCAGATTTCAACATTTTGTAACCCTTGGCAGGGGTACAGGCTATGCAGGAGTACACCTGTTGTCCTGCCTGCAGTTCAGAACACCATCATCCATTCATTGATTGAAATGCGGGGACTGAAATTTATCTTGCATTGCTGTAGGAACCACCAGTTAACGAACTCAGATATTTTAAACAGTTTAATGTGCTGAGTTTAATAAATAAGAATGCTAACATACTAGCATCAACTACATACTCTATAGGTCTTTCTTTATTATCCCTAGTGAGCAGGATCACTGCACTCTTCTTTACTCAACCTGGTAATATTCTCATCTTTAAGAGAAGAGAAAATGGAAAGGAATTTAAGGCAATGACCAGGTGTTTCTGTACAAAAAACCAGGTCAATTTTTCTTCGTTTTTAAAAATTATTCTTTTGTATATTAATAGTGGAGTGGAGTGGAGAGAATGCCCAGTTTTAAGCATTTCCCGCTACCTTGTTCTGCAGAAGCTGCTCTGCTAATGAAGAGCTGAACAGGATTTCCCTGCTGTTTTCCCCAAACTAGAAGAAAAACCTTGGGGTGTTCCTCAGTGTGTTTCTCCTGCTGCTTCATGCTGCTTCAGTCAGGCAGCATTTTGAACAAAATGGAGTACTCGGCCTCTTGACTTAATCAAGGTTGTGAAGGTCAATAAAGGGCACAGCTAACCACTAGCACGCTTCTCCCACAAGAGTGTTCAACAACGTTGCCTTTTGATGGGTATCACTAGAAAAGAAGAAAAAAAAAAAAGCTGTAGTTTGCTTGCACCTGGGAAGAACTGCTAGATAGAATGTTTTATATATTCTAAGAACTAGAATTGAATTGAACCAAATCTAATTGAATCAAACAGAACTACTATTTCATCTAGAAGGGACCTAGTCTAACTGCCTGACCACCTCAGTTAAAGCATGGTTTTTAGGACATTTTCCAAATACCTCCTAAGTGTTGATAGGTTTGGGGCATCAACCACCTGTCTAGAAGTCTGTTTCAGTGTAGGACTACCCCTTCAGTAAAGAAATGTTCTTTCCAGCTGACCATCCAAAAGTACTTTGTGGCAGCCACTGCAAATTCAGGACACCATTTTGGAGGGATTTCATCAACACAATGCTAATATATTTAGGAATATCTCAGAATCACTTTCTCTCAGCCAGTCTCAGAGCAGCATATTACTCATGCTATTTCTGCCTGCTCTGTGTGTCTTCCTTAGCAGCGAGCTTTCATAAAAGCTACGGATTTCATTTGTTTAGGATATAACTAGAACATGCCCTCTGACAACCTAACTGAACTTGGAGCACCTAATGTGGGAGCAGTTCACTACAAAGGGACTCCAATCATTGATCTGGGATGTGACATTTTTCCTAATAATTAATAAAAAATCCTAAGGCATTTGAAAAATAGACACAAATAACACCCCAAACCAAACAAACACCCTAAGACTGTATTTTATTCCCACAGGTAATGGACAAAAAGAAGTGAAAAGGCATTGAAGGTAAAGCACATGATGCTCAGGGAGATTGGCACAGCATTATGAAGCATCTAATTTGAGCTGCCAAAGGGGTTCATATTGATTTTTTTTTTTCTTTCTCTGTGTGTTCTTTTATAGAGACTTCAAATAGAGTCTCCATTTTGCTTGGAGGGCAATGTGGGGGAGGGAAAAGAATAGCTCTTTCTGCTTGAAAAATAGCAGCCTACTTAGCACTTACTAGAGGATTAGACACCCTAATGTTCTGAGAAGTGCATTTGCAGGTACGAAGAGGGAAGATGGATACCTTGGGAGTATTTAGAAATTATTTAAATCCATGCATGTTGTTGAGTGTTTTTTCATTTGTTCATTGTGAGAGACAGATCCAGATTCTAGCCATCACTTTTGGAGCTATAACATTTAAATTAAGGGCAAAGAACATGAAGAAATTCAGAAATACCTCTATTTGTAGGTCATAATTGAAGTTATTGAAAAGGTTGTTGCAGAGAAAATATTCTCTCTTCAGAGCTGCCCCAACAGCTAGAATCCGACTCCTGGATGTTCAGACAGGGAATATGGAAAACTCCAGTCATTATACAGGTCTGAATGACTGAAAGATCAAGTCTTCATTCAATCAATTATTTCTGACATTTTATAAAATTCTAAATCTTGTCAGGATGAAAGGAAGCTATATTTGCAGCACCAATACCTGATTTTATTCCTTTTTTTTTTTAGCAAGGTTGTTATTCCTAAGTAAAAGATGCAAAAGTTCTAAGAGGCACATAAAGCTTATCAACATATAAATTTTCCTTCAGCATGAGAAAGGGAGAGAACTCATCTTTCCTCACTTTTCCTTGTTTAGTTTTTGGAGAGGCTTTAACCAGAGTCCCTCCAAACTTTTGTCTCCCCCATGCCTTCCTAAGAGCTGAAGTGTCACACTGTGCAGTTACACACTTGTTTACAGTTGTTTAAAAAAAAAAAAAAATTAGAACTGTGTTGGAATTTCAGCAGAGGAAAAGAAAAATACTGTAAAAAGTGCTATTGCTGCCTCTCAGTATTTGGCACTGTAACAGACCAAAATATGAACATCCAAATGACAGTTTTAGAGAAGGGGGTTATTTGACAGAATTAATAATCCAGCAGGAAATTAAACCTATACACCTGACTAAGAACTGCTTAGATGTGATGTGTGATTATAGATGACTCATTCCCATTCAGGAAGACTGGCCTCCTTTAAAGATTCTAAAAAGCTCTGTTTTCTTTATTTTTTTCCCCAAAAGACATTTTGCATCTTCATTTTCTAAATATGATATATAGATAGTGTTTATTTCATACAAAACAGGAAACATAACAAGCTTCTTATAATTCTGTTTCCTAGACAGTCAAGTGATTATGAATTTATATGCCAGGTTTTCAAATAAAAATATTTTAATACTGTTTTCCAAACCTGTGGAAAGAATTGCTTCCTATCTGCCTGTGACCTGTATTTTCAAACATGTGTGGAGATAGATGGATACTACTGAAAAAAAAAATCAATGTAATGATAACCTTGCAAGCAACATAATACTTAACCCTTACATGGGCAGCTCTTGCATAGAAGTCTGCAGTGCCTTAACCATGACTGAAATTATTATTTTTCTTAACACCTTTAAGATGCAGAGAACAGCTGCACAATGAGTACTCAGTTAAGGATGGAAATAACAGAGGTGATTCCTTTTGATGCAGAAAACCACCAGTAGTTAACATCTTCATCAGTAATAAGCAGTTCAAGAAGTAACTTGGTTTCTATCACTGAAATTATCAAGGGATTTGAGTTTTCAGCATGTTGATCCTGAGCTGGAATTTATCTAAAATATCCAGGTTAAGAGGCAAACTGTGACTTTCAGAAAAATTACTGTGCATGTTACGTGATCAAAAAGAGGGCGCATCCCAACAGTAGGCCCCATCAAAGGATTAAACCTGCAACATCAGGGTGCTCTTTAATAAACCCCTATCAGAGTATTGACTCAGTACAGACTTAAAAGGAAGACTGCAGTCTAGTGAATCACCAGCACTGTTTAGTGCAGACTGGGTGTAATGTCACATCCCTTGAAGGATTTGACATGATGAGAACACAGAGTGGTGAGATGTACAGCCTACAGCCACCAAGGACTTGTGTTTTCAGGAAACACATTTAAAATATTGTACTAAATTTTCAAGGACTGTATTAAACTCACTGCTATATTGGGCAATCATTACTGTGGTAAGTGATGCACCTATAAGACTGAGAAGACCCAGCACACATTACTGTGAGAGGTTCTTACTAAATGCCTATAACATAAAATAACTTGAATGGTTCAGAATAGTGGGGTTTTTCTGCTCAGACACATAATTTATTTGGTTTTGAAAGTTTAAGGTCTTTCCAGGACTGATATTACTAATAAAAGATTTTTTTTTCCACACTAAAAGGTAGGTTGTTTGACTGAGAAACTCTGTTGAATCCTATTCTCTATTTGTTACTGGTTTCTCACTTCTAATAATGACTAGTCCACATTTTTATTCTTTTTAGTATTTTCTTCCTCTGGTAGGGCCTTTACCACATGTATAAACTTGTGCTCCCCAGAGCTGTTTATATCTCCTGCGGATGTTCTGGGCACCACCAGGTTATCTAATGAGGATTTCCAGGTCCCAGGTCCCAGGTCCTGACAAGGCTCAGGGGTGATGCTCAGGTTTCCCTGAGCTCAGGAGCCCCTGTACAGCTGGATCTGACACTCACTCCAGGATTATCTCAGTCACCACCACTGACCCCACAGACTATTGTTTTGAAAGATAGAGTATGTTGCTGTCTTAGCAAAAATCAATTACAGATAGTCAAAATGACACATGTTTATGTTACTGTAAGTGGTAACTTATAAATCTCATAGCAAAATTCTGACATGTTCCAGCAAATGGACTGGACTTGACAGCTTGTCTCCTTGTCCAAGGAATAACTTTCATCTTCTGGCCCTTCTAAATTTTGCTAGAAAAACCTATTTTTCTCTTCAATGGGAAGAGGTTGGACCAAAACACAGACAAGTGAGAAACAAGAGATAAGAGATGTACAGAAAAGAAGACAGAGCAGAGGACAACAGCGAAATCTGGAACTGGGAACAATTAATTTGAAACAGAAAATCTGTAAGGGAAAGAAAACAAGAGAGTGAAGACCTACTTGGAAAAGGAGGGATTCAGGAATGAAAAATAAGCCATCTTGTGTTCAGTATCAATAAAGAATGGGGAGCATCTTAAGTATGATGACAGAAGCAGGCAGTGGAGAGAAAGGGTGAAAAGAGGTAGGCAAGATTCAAGAACTGGGGAGATGAACATTAGTATAACAAAACTTCCTGAAATGGCAGTTCTTGATACAGCTCCGGAGAAATTCATCCCTCAGATTTTAAGGGTTTTTTCTCCCCCTCAAACTTGCATAAGTAAGGCTTTGCTCAAAGCTTGGTAAGACAGCTAAGATACGAACGCAGAATCTAGGAAATGACAGAAGCAACAGTGAGTGATTTTATCTGGTTTGGGCACTTTTTTGCTTATGTTACAATGAATGGCTTATATTAAATCTGGGCAGTTATCTAGGGGGAAAGAAGTAAATCTATATCTATTAAAAAGAAAGGGAGAAGCTGAAATAGAAAGACCAAGGGAGGGGGAGATCATTTGGAATGGGTGCAAGATTTTGGAGCCTTTTCTAAACTGCATTGTTGGTCACAATTGAGCCCAGTCCAATAAAGATTGAAAGTGATAGTCATCTGCTGGTATATGAAATGCTTCAAGTTTTGATAGAAAATAAAGAATAGTTTTCTTGTTTTGACAGAAAAAAAAAGAGCTCTGAGAACAAATTCTATGGGTATGGAATATGAGTTTTGTTGTTGACAACCGGGACATTCTGGATGCCATATGGTGAGAGCAGAAGCACACACACCACACAAAGTTTTGGCACACTGGGAACATCTCCCAGGGGAAAAATGATCTTGTTTTCCAATGACCCCTTACTGGAAGGCTAAAGGCCACTTCCCAGGCTCTTGATACCAGTGGTGAACCTGACAGTACTGCAGGATACCTGCAGACCTTTGCATGCACTACTCAGAAGTGGCTGAAGTAGGATCCTTGGTTTATTTCTTTGACCAAATAAAAGGCGTGAACCACTCTGCTGTGCTAAAGCCCTTTTTGAATTTGCAGTAGTTTTGCTTGTAGGCAACTGAGGAGATTTACAGATGTGTACAAAAAATAGTATCTGACAGCAAATTCCTCCTCTTGTATCATCACCATTACTGGGATACCTTTCAGCATCCTCCAGGAGAACATGTCTTTCCAGTCCTTCACTTGCTCAGCTCAGCCCTCTGATGTGGTTGGTGATTCGTCTCTTTTTGTTCTTCCTGAAGAGCCTGTCTCTTTGATGACAGTCTTTGATGTTCCTGTTTAAGATTCAAAGATACTGCTTTTTTCTACTATAAAAAAGAAAGTTTTAAAGCAAAGCAGAGGTCATAGTAATAAATAGAGTTCATAAAATCAAACAAAATTAATTAAGAGTGTATCATCAGATTCCTCATAGTTTCTAGTGCAGTGAAAATCACTGATAGTTTACGGATTTTTCTGTATATATTTTTGAATTGAGGTTTGAGGGGGTTTTTGTTTCTTTTTATTTTGGTTTTCTTTTTTCTTTTTTTTTTTTTTTGTACTGCTATGTTTACACAATTTAGATAAAACATATATTATTTCAGTTTCTATGAATAATTTCAGATGGTATTTATGGATTTGTTACAGTCATTATGACCATATTTTCAACTCTTTCATATGTAGCTTACCTTACTGAAAAACATTATCACTGCTGTTGAGGGCATTTTTTTAGAGAGAAGAGAGGTCTCATAACAATGGCATCCATCCCCTTTCTTCTTAGGAATTCCTCCAAATAATTTCTTTCTGACTTCTGGAGGATTTGCCCAAAGTCTCCAGTGGCACTGCAGTGACAAAATAATCGTAAGTAGATAACCCCAAAATGTCCAATTTCTTTTATTGGGCAGATATTGACAGTTATGGACCAGAAAAAGTCTTTTCCTTCTAATGCAGTAAATTTTCCATTGTGGCAGTACTTTCAGGCATAGGAAGGTGCAGTGCTCAAGGACCAGTGTGTCATTCACTGCCTTGGTTCTTGGGCTTATTCCCTCTCTGTTATTCCTAACTGGTGTCATAGATTGTCACTTTTGAATTTTAAAGCAATGAAATATGCCATTAATATAATAGACTTCCTGACTTCCATGAGTTTGGATGATCAGAAAATTCATTCCCCAGTAGGGATTTTTAAACTGCAATGAAGAATTAAAAAAACCTTGCTGCATGTCAAGGAACCTGCCAGATTTTCCTAAGCTCTTTTACTTATAAGGTAGGAAAGGGCAGAGAGTCCAACTGCTAATGGAAATTACAGAGGAGAGCTAGAACTTTGCCCAGCAGAACAGTTTGGGCTCTGCACAGGCCAGTGAGCTGTAAACAACTTTACAAAATGCATGATTGGGAAGGACTATATGTGCATTATGTCACTCTATATATTTTCCTCAGAAAGCACCAAATTAGGTATTGACTGGTATTATAGATATGACTGGTATTATGACAATTTGGACGATGAGCTAGCAGAGAATACTCATGCAATTTCCAGAACAATATGGTTGTATATAGAAATTTCATGGTTAGAGTGACTAATAGTGAAATTAGGTTTGCAATTTTTTACAGTAAAAGAAAAAAGCTGTAACCCAGCTCTTCCAAAAAGCATCAGAAAGTGGAAATTTCATCTCTGAGGAGTCTGACACAATTGTGTGGGGCGTTGAGAACATATTAGCTATAAGCCATAGTTCTATTCAGAGCCTCACTCTATAAATGACATTGCAACTGCTTTGTTCAGGAGAAAAGAAAGTGAAGATTTGTAATTCGTGCTGTAGGATTCATTGAAGAGGGTGGGATATAACAAGCAAGCCTCAGCTTGCCCATTACTTGGGGAAATGAAATATCTATTTAAGGCAAATGCTTTGAGGCATGTAAATTTTAAAGTTCACACTAGTTCTCAAACAGTATAGATTGAATATGTATAAATAGTTGGTGACTGTTACAGTGTGATATTAACCCTCCTAAGGCTGTTGTCACAGTGATGTCTCTGCTTGCCATCTTCCAGGATGTATCTTTGAGGATTTGGATTTGGAATTACAGTGATGGAGAGTATGAGAACAGCCCTGTACCTTCCTCATCTCAACAAGATTCTAAGGATGAACTGGGGCATTCAAGATCAGCAGGGGAGGTAAAGGGAACCACTGAGATTCAACTGAGTACTGGGAATTCACCTCTTTACCTGTTCATCAGATAAATGAGGAAATAGGGGAAGTAGGAAATGGGGCAAACTGAGTGTCAAGGAAGTGTCAAAGGCAGATGTAGAACAGACAGAGGAAGAGATGGACAGGTGTCTGTTCCTCTACCCATGCCTTGGTGCAGCTGCCACCATCCACAGCCCTGCACCCACAGGGCGAGCCCAACCCAGTGACACTGGAAAAGTGCCTTTAGGTGAGCCACAACCCAAAACTCAGAGCTGGTAACAACCAGTTGTAAATAACTTCATCTACAGGTATCAAAAATTTAGACTAATACTCTCTGCTACATGACACAGGCAAAGAGATTAACAGACAATGTGGTCTGGGCAAGAGAACAGGAAATGTGAACAGAAATCGAGATATAGACATGGGGAGGAGGGGCCTGGGAGAAGGAAGAGCAAGAAAGATATAACTGGGATAATACCTGTGGCCTTTCGAACCCCTCACCTCTCCCTGTTGCCTTTACTGCTTGGACATGTAGCTTGACAGATTCTCTAGCAAAATTATCAGTGCTACATTCCTCTAATTTTTTTTGCTTATTTTGCAGCCTGAATATGTAATTTTGAGATGGTCTCTGCAACACTGAGAAGCACTATATGCAACAAGTTACATGAGCACCCCTCAGCATGAAGGCAATTAATTTCCTACTTCTTAGACATGGCACTAAGGAGCAAGAATAATAAAGCATAATGGGAGAAAGCAAATGAAAGAAAAGCAAACAAATCTGTAAGTCGAGCTTCTTGGGGTGGCTTAGAAACACAGCTTTTAAGGCAGAACAATAATTAAAGTGTATTTTCACTTTGTATTTCTGTTGGTTTTGTGCCATATTCTGCAATTTTTCTGACATTGACATAAAAAGGGAGCACCTGCATCTACTTCAAAAATCTGAAAATTCTTGTCTTAAAAATAATCCTTCAGACAGCAAGGCATTTCTCTATCACATGTGTTGTTTTTCTTTATCAATTTACAACCTGGATCAGCAAAGGAATTTTGCAGTTTGTTTGTTTGTTTGTTTGAGGATGTTTTCCTTCCCAGGGGCTTATGGGACTTGAAGGTAGAAAATCCTTAGGTAGGGATATATTTTATTCTTGAGCAGTGAAATTGCATTTCGTTTTGACTGATGTGAAAGTTATTTATAGAAATTAATTGCCTCCAGTAATGTGTCTTGATTGGGGAGATTCTTCAGTGTGTTAAAAGTAATGTGTAAAAATGTTTTACAGAGGATTGCTCACTAGCTTGATCAGCATCTCTAGCACCAGTTGCATCACCTACTGTGTCCTAAAGTATCTCTGGACTCAAAATATATCACCAGTGCCACTGTCTCATTTTGTATGGGTCACCCCTCCCACTCCCTCATATCTGCTGGGTGGACAAAAATACACAGAGCTCTCTGGGATTACAGCTGGTACAGGCCCCACTCCTGTGGTGAGATGATGAGGAAAGTCATCATGGGGAGTTTCTAGATTCCTCACTTCTTCCCTATGTATGGGTGTTAAGTGCAGGAGAAGTCCCAAATGACTATTTGTTGGGCTTGATTCTTCTGCACTGTCCCCTGGAACAAGAGACTTGTCCTTTATCAGCAGCTTACGAGCAGATATGCTGTAAAATGTCTGTTCTGGAGGCATGCAGCCCAAACACTCCTTATGCTAAATGCTGGGTTTGCTATGAAAAGTTACACCACGCTTAAATTGAAAGGTCAAACTTCTGAAATGCAGGGTGTTTCTGTAATTAGCTTGTCTGTGTAATCTTAATTTACACATAAAGTTGTATGGATAGATACAGTTTATAAAGCTTTCACCGTAGGAGCCAGGTCTTGGTGAAAATACATTCTGCATGTAAAGGAGGCAGAGCTAAGGATTTCCAGGCAACCATGGAAAATGTATTTTCCAACCTATTAATCTTCAAATCCTGTGGACCTGCCAGGATTCCTGGTGTAGATGCAGAAATCCCTAGGCAATATAGAATAATGGAGGATAAACACAGAGCTGCTCATCACAGAAGGATTTCAAAAAGACTTGTGAGGCTGCTTACCCGAAAAGGCAAGACTGTTGCCAATACTAGATCAGATCAGTCATGACTGTGTGTGGCTGCTTCTTGAAAACCTAAAAAAAATGATGGAAATTTCAGTGTACCTGCACAGCTTGACAGGGCTACACTGCAAAGGTTTTCTTCCTAGTGAAAAGCTTTTCCTTAAGTCCTTAAGATTTTTTTACTCCTCTTCAAGTAGTTGTTGCCTGGTTTTAGACCAAACCTAAGACTCTTCAGCGGTCTAAGGATCTCTCAGTATGTCCTTGTGGTCCAGTAGGTTGTTCAAAACTTGATTCATTTTTTCACATGAAGCCTCCCAAGTGCCAATCAGATGGGAAAAGCAACTTCCTCATCTCTTTTAGGGAACTCCTTTCAACAACAGGGTGGTCTTCATTTTACCTTATTCACAGGAAGAAAGTGTACTCAAGCTAGAATCCTACAATTATGTTATTTTCAGCAGGATTATGACAGATTCTTTACTCACATATGAGCATATACTATTCCAAGAGAGGAAGTTTGCTTGTCTCCTTTTCGGACATCATTAATTTTCTGTTCTCCCAGTTCTCTAGTTTATCAAAACCCTTGTGGATTCAAGTTATGACATTCATTTTGCAAGTAACCCCTTCTTATTTGGCATAATTCATAGATTTGCAGGTGGTACCTGAGGTCATGACCTAGGTCATTGATTAAGACATCCAACAGTGAGAAACCACGACCATTAAATTGCTCTGCTCACTGCTGGCCACCAAGCAGATGCTGAGCTACTCATTGATAAATTTTAAGCCCAGAGGTACTGTTAATTTTCAGTCCATCTAAACAGCATTCCTTCCAGTCCACAATTCTTCAGCTGCCAGCTGGCAGAGTATGGAGTCAAAAGCTTTCCTAATGCTGAGATACATGACATCCAAAAACCTCACTTTGTTGTGGGAGGCACCCGGCTTTGCTGAACATCATTTTTCCCTGGTAAATCTGGGGATTGCTGATTAGTTTTCATTCTTCACATGCTTTTTAATGGATCCCAGACTGTGTGATTCTTCCAAGGTCCGAGGTGAGCCTGGCTGACCTGTAAATCCCTGGACCTTCCCTCTTATCATTTTTAGAAAAGGCACTGTGCAAAACCATCCAGGGAAATGTGTGTTTTCTCTGTGAAGGGCAGGGTATCCTGGAATTGTTTTGCCATGACAGACGGGTCTGAGCCTGGGAAAGTACCATGTCCATGGCAGCATACAGTGAGCTCTTGCTGCTCCTTGAAAATTTGGAGGAGACTGTGTGAATCACATGCTGGCCATGCTCATATGTGCAGAGGTATTTATCCCAGCTGACTGCGTAATTTGTGTGCAGTCATATCAGTTTTTGGCTTTTCACTTAGATACCTGAATTAGGAGGACATACACAACAATTCCTCTAGTAAATAATCCAGAACTCTCATTTTAATCAACATTTTAGCTCAACTTCATTCTGTGCTTTTCCCTCTTGGGGGTATGATGATAATAAAGGAATCTGACTCAGTCCCCTGAGTTAGGAAATTGCTCCCTTAGGCAGTGTGACTCGTCCTACTGAGTTGAACTGGAAATTTATTTTGTTGCATAAAATAGAAAAATATGATTCATATACTGTTAATACTCAGCTGCATGTTTGCAATTTGAGCATTTAATGAATTTCAGTTCAACAAATTAATTGCCAGTTTAGCCTGAAAATGTTTTAGAGGTCCTTGGGAATGAGAAAGAACACAATTGTGTTCCCTCATCTGCATGGATCAGCACATGACCTCTGCAGCTAAGACTGTCTTAAGAAAAATGGTTTTTTCTGTTTCAAATAGCAATCACCAAGCCATGGAAAACCATTCTGTAAGTGAGGTCACATGCTCAGGGTGCTTTGGCTAATTATTTCTGGGCATTAATGCAAAGAAGATAATTCAAATTTCATCCAAAATAGTCGACTCTCTACTGAAAACAATCACAGGAACATAATTTTTTTAAACTAATAAAGCCTTTTAAAAGACTTCTTTAGGAAAACGTTTAAGGATTGTTTTAGAGGTAGTTGCACTTCGAAGTGCCTTAGTAGTTATGGTCTTCAATTTTACATCTAGTGCATTGGGGAAAACTTTTGGCCCACTAGAGGCTTCCTGCAATGCAGGCAGGCACTGAACTTGATCCTTAGCTTAAGTGGCAGGATGGGGAATATCTACACAGAGAGCACAAACAGCAGCGGCAGCAGTAGCAGTCTGTGTTTTGAAAAACCTACAGCTCAGGACTGAAAACATTGACAGAACCAACTAAGGAATCCTCTCCTCCTGGATATAGTTGTTTCTAAACTCAGCCTTAAGAACGTCCTTCTGCCCCACAGATGATACTGCTGCAAGTGGTAACAAACATGAAATGTTAATAGAGATTTTGGTGAGGGTTAGTGAAAGGCCAAATTAAAGCTCTGGGAGAAGCATTGTGTGGCTTTGTACTTCCCAGGCCTATAACAGAAACACAGGAAAAAATCCATCCCAGCATGGATGCCACTGGAATGGTGTTAATTGAGGGCATGGATCATGAAAATATTGCCAACTCTTGTCACTTGTAATAACTTGTTGATTTATATGGGAAATGAGAGCTACAAAGGTGTGTTTGTGGATAAGTATTCATGTTTCTCTCTTGGTATACAGGGCTGAGAATAGAGGTGAAAAAGGCAAGAAATGAGAAGAATACAAAAGATACCCGCACATCTAGTGAATATTATCTTGTTCAGTAAGTGACATGCTAATTTCCTCTTTGAGCATACATACTGTGGCCGTGCTAAAGTTTATTATCAAGTAAATTAAACTGGAACCTTTGGTATCTCAGTCAGTCCAGAGAATAAATGCATCTCATTATTATTAAAAAAAAAAATAGAAAATAAAATTGATTTATTTTCAAAAAATATGTGTAGTGATACATGCAGTCTGTGCTGTATTTAAAGTGCTTTATCATGCAATCTCCCTTCTCTATATGAAGTTGCATAAAAGCTATAGCAAAACAGCAAAAAAAAAAACCTAGAAATTCCAATTTCTTAAAAGCTAGTCACTTTGGCTGTACATTAACTTTCTCTTTAAATGAAG
This sequence comes from Turdus rufiventris, assembly GCA_013186435.1. NCBI lineage: Eukaryota > Metazoa > Chordata > Aves > Passeriformes > Turdidae > Turdus > Turdus rufiventris. The sequence goes on from PYHW01010552.1 coordinate 6,802,854, forward strand.
TGAAGTGATGGGTGAAGGACAAAATATGCTAACTTTGCCCCATGTCTCTGAGCTACTGCTGATAATAAAGTTCTGCTTCACTCACTGTGCTTATTTCAAAAGCATACAGCAATGTGTTCATGTGTTCAAAAATCTGTGATCTAAACTTAGCTTCCATGTATAAGACTTCAGTAAAGAGTGAAAAAAAAAGTGCCTCCAATTTGAAAAGTCATCAGTTTTGATCTCTTAGAAGTCATGGTCTTACATGCAATAGAGTTGCATTTTAAACACGTCCTAAAGCCAGAAAACCAAAAGACCTAGACATGAGTATTCAAACCAGCAATCATGGTTTGTCTCATTTTTGAAGCTGGACTGCAAGGGATGTGTTGTTGCCTTCGCAATTTATACCTCTATTTCTCAGAGTTCCTCAAGTAGTTATATTTTTATGAATTTATTTGGATTTTATTTGAAGTAGTTCAAGTAATGTATGCTAGGGAAGACAGGAAAAGGTTTGGCATAGAGGAGCTGTCATTTATTTAGGTGTTGTGACATTCAATCTTTTTAATTCTTTCTAAATCTGCCATTAGCAGGTTACAATGAACTTGACTCCCTAAAATCTATAAAATCTTAGTAATTCCTTAAAATCAAATTTTTTGCAAACTCCTCAATAGGCTATGTAAGACAATTTCTCTGAAAAATGAATTTAAATAGTCCTTGAAAACAGAACACTGAATGGTTAAGCATTTGTCAGGTAGTTGTTTGGGTTTTTGTGTTGTTTTGGTTTCCTTTTTCTTTCCAAAAATGCAATATTTCCTAAGAAATAAAGAAATTTTTTTCTGCTGCCATCGCTGAACTGACTGATGGCTCTGTGTGGGAGTTGCTCATTGTGGTTATGCAAAAGAAATCATGAGTCACAAGCAAGTGGAAGAAAGCAGCTGCTGTAGGCACTGCCACTAGCCCTGGGAGTGGCAGAGTGCTGCAGACATGGGGAGAGCTGCAGTTCTCTCCCATTTTGGCTCCTCATTTTTCCTGCAGCGTTGCATTTGACATGTCATTTAAATGGTGAACAGAACACTTGTAAACAGAAAGAGGAGCTGGGACTGAACTAGGCAAAAATACAAAAATAAGATGGATTAGGCAAAATGAAGAAACAGAAACTACGTATACTAGTAATGATAAAAGAATTATAGTGAAATTTGATTAGGGACCAGTTTGCTATAACCCCCAAACCTAGAGTATGATTTGCCCACCTGTAGCAGCTGTGATATTGTTTTCCCACCTTCTTTCCATTCAAGTGAGAAAAACAGGATAAACAGCAAATCTGCCTTTGCAACAAGTTTCTCATTCCACTAATCTATCAGCATTATCTCCTGAGCTTCTTCCTTCTCCTGTGAACCTGCAGCACATGTAGTTCCATTGCAAAAAAACCATGGAAATCACTTTCCAAGTAATTTCAGTCAGTACCATAAGATTACTTAAGAAATGCTACGCTGACCACTTGCACGGAGTCTAAGACCCTCCATCTGAGGCCCTGCTCTGAGCCTCCCCCTCCATTCTGAGCCATGATCAGAGAGGTATCAGCAACAAGAGGTGTCAACACAAGACAGAGAAGAAAACCTCCGGAAAAATTAAAAAATGAGCAGCCAGATGTGTGCTGTCAAAATAAAAGACAATAGGGTTAGATGAGGAAATAGCAACACATGAATCTTGTGGTCATAGAAAGTATGTACGTACTTACATGTAAGTGAAAGTAACTGGCCAAAAATATTATTCTCCCATTTTTCTAATAAAGATATGAAATGAATAAACAAATAGACAGGAGGTTTGATAATGGTAATACTTTGATGAGGAGCTTAAATGTTACAAATGTGTCTGTCCTAGGACATGTGAAGATCCTTGTAAAATGATGTTTCTCATTTAATACACCAAGAAATCTTCCTTCAACACAAATTTCCTTGAACACTTCTGATCTTGCTGTGGAACAAAAGGTAGCAACTACAGTGTGGCTCTCAGTTCTAGGCCTGGGTACCAGGGAGCTAGAAACCTAACAGAAGCAATGCCATTGATCCATTACAGTACCCTAAAGAAGTCAGTCACCTTCTGGATGCTATTTTTGGTCTCTGTTTGTTGTGAGAATTCAGCAACTGTTATGTTTATCTCTGCACCATCACCAGATAGCATTGATTGGGAATGGTGATCCTACCTGATATTACTTAAAAATATTTAGGTTTAATTTTTTTGTCATTGCAAGAAATACAAGTTTCCTTGGATAGAATTATCTCAGATTTTGCATTCAAATCCATCAAGGGCTTTTTTTATTAAAACAGTAGCATTGGAAGATATATCCAGCAAAAGTTTAATTAACAAATGGAGTGGGAAGAAATCCCTTTTGATGCAAAAATCAATTGAATACAGTATTGTTGCAAATAATCCCCAGACCAAGGTTTTCATTTTGCACTGCCTGTGGCTAGCTCCTACTCCAGGCAGTAACTAACATCTTGCAGTTTGGCCTTGTTTTTCTGAGATAGAAGAATAGTGCTGAAAGCAAATTCGAACTAGAAGGAAGAGGCATTAAGACACTGAAGCATATCCCTGAACCTCAGGTAACAAATGCCAGCCTGTGTCTGTGAAACACATTAAAGTAGCTTCAGGGCTGCTGTCAGTCATGTTGCCTGCCTGCTCCAGAAGTGCCATTAGGGCTGCTGGAGAGAAGATGAATCGAGTGACTCTTCAACAATTTCTGGTGGCTTAGCTTTGGAGGAGTGGATGACACAGAAGTAACCATGGCTCTTATATGACATGGTGACAAGCTGGCTGCATATTCAGCCAGTAAAAACTGGAAACTGAGGCTTTTCACCTGGCTAAGAGACTTTGAATGCACTCACTGGATTTTGGTTTAACAGAAGTGTCCATAGACTTTCCAATTTGAATATTCTTGAGAAACAAAGCACATATTTTTCCTTTACCCTTCAAAGAAATGACAGACTGGCTGCCAAATTTAACTCTCTTTTGTGATTAAATACATACCACCAACTCCTTCCTGTCACTATAATCTTTAGATTTACTAATTAGTGCTCTTCAGGGCTGTTAGCTGATGGTCAGAGCATGAATTCTTTCCACAAGCTTTTGTTCAGACCGGTAGTCAAGATCAAACTGTGTCCCATGTAATACTCTCCAGGAGCAACACCTGTACAAAAAATATTGGGTTTACAGTTTTATGAAGCACTTTTCTTCATGAAATTATCCTCCTAATGGATGCCAAAACCAGAAGTCTGCTATTATCAGAAGGCTGTTGCAGAGCCCAGAAGGCAGAGTACTCTGCATGCTTTGGACAGCCTCACTTTCTATTCTTCAATGTTTCCTTTAATCATCCAAACCTCTGCAAAGCCAGGTTTTCACTTTTATTGCAAATGGACCATTTTGAGATAAATATGTGTTAGAAAATCAGAGCACCTTAATGCCCACATCCACCAGACTAATTTTTATGGTATGGCAATGTTTGACAGATAGAAAAGTTGTTGAGTTTTCCTAAAAACTTAAGAAATGAAAGGAATTAAGCTTGTAACAAACCTTGTCTCTGAAACTGCAGGCTGCTTGCAAAACTGACAACACAGAGAGTGCTCTGTGCTGAAAGATACTAAATTCTGGGAAAACAGGTATGTGAAACTCAGTAATGAATAAAGACAAAACTAATGCAGCATTTCAGTCTCTTTTTTTCAATCCATAAATATTTCCATTTATATACTTATTTATGTAGGTGGTGATCTATAGTTTTCACAAATTGACACACAGAACATTGCTATGCAGATGGGAAAAATAACCATGATAAGTAGTGACAGACATGACTAAAATCCTTAAACACTACAGGGCAAAGAATATTTTGCCCACCACCCTTGCATGTGTCTGGGCACTACATATA
>PYHW01010552.1:6812546-6832990 GCA_013186435.1 Turdus rufiventris
TTCCCTTCCCTTCCCTTCCCTTCCCTTCCCTTCCCTTCCCTCTCTCTCCATCTTCATTTGTAACACCCTTTCAGCTGCAGTCTCCGTACTGTGTGTCTGGATCCTTTTTTTCCTCAGTAAACTCAGTACTTTGAGGTTTTGGTCCAGTCGGCAGGACTGCTGATACATGAACTGTTCTTAGTCCTCCTGCTGTGCCTGGAGCTGCCTGAAGGAAAAAAGTGTTGCTGTATGAACAGGATAACTAGCAAGGGATAATCTTGGCAAAAATAATTTCTATTAGCATTGTGAAATTTGACATGGTTTCTTTGATTACCTGTTCTAGAGATAATATATTTCCTAACTGCAGCAATGTGTGCAATGCCTACTCCAGTTAACTTTTGGAAAACATTTATCATTCTGATGCTGTTTCCAGGTTCTCATAGCTTTATGGAAGCTATGGAAATTATTCAAATTTCATTCTTCAAACCTGCTTAGCTAATGACAGCTAAAGACTTTCACAATGCCTTCTGCTGGCAATCATGTATAGGGATGTGGTATTGTGGAGAAAACAGTGTTCTATAACTTGAGAAGAAAAGTAGGAGCTGGAAATTTGATCACTTCTATTTAATAGAAACAGACTATTTATTCTTGTCCTTTATTAAAGAAGAAATAGCCTGAATATTAGGACTAGGTATCTACAACTTGGTTAATGATAGATAATGAGTATAATTGTCCTAGCCATATATTCTTACAACAGTGTAAAACTTGTCTATATAAAAGCAGTGTTACAAAGATGAACCTAATGAAGCAATAAATATCACTTTCTATTCTAGAAAGTGGAAGTCTCCACAGTCTTCAACGAAAGCTGACTTGTGGGTTCCATTGCTCCTTCATCCCAAGGCACACAGCTGTCCAGCCTTCCTTTCGAAACTTCTCCCTGCCATGTCGAGGAATACATATACCTGCTCTGTCTTTTCTTCAGCTTCCTGAAATTGGAAGGGAGGACAGGAAACAGTTTCCCCTGAATGGACCAGCCAAAAATGTGTTTGCTATGGATGATACCACTCAGCTCTGCAGGACTCAAAGCACCACTTAGTATTGTTATTGCAAAATCATGTTTATCAGGGAATTCAACTGACAGGCTGAGAACTCTCTTTGAAATTGTCTGCTGTGTGGCTTTGAACGGCTCACTTGTTCTTTCCAGTCTAGAAGAAAAAGGTCTATAAAACCTCTGCAAACTTACTTTAATATAGCAGCTGATAACAAAGGAATCTATGCAAGAGAGAAACACACTTCAGCAATTGTTCCAAAACTGTATTCTGTTTGGAAGTCTAGTTCAGGCTGCTCTATATCAAGTTATTTTGGAGGCTACCTGATCTAGCAAAACCTGAAGTATCACAGCACAAGCTGGCTTATGTCCCCAGTCAACGTTATACTGAAGCAGTCGCTCCTAAAATGCTGCCTTGTTGTTTAACAAGTGCTACCCTTGGTCAAGGGAACAAGAAATTTCTCCTGTACAGGGTAACATGAAACGAATTTGAAAAATGATCTGCCACTTGTGTTGGTGGGAAAAATTTATGAGAGCTTTGTCATGGTCAGCTTGCAAGATTAATAGAATTTGGGACTTGAGTCAATCAGTGCTGAAACACACCAAACCAATTAAATAAATGGAAACATTTAACAGAGCCTGTATCAATAAATACAGATTAATATTAATGCAGATCTATAAGATTTGGAGTGGGGGAAAATAAACAGCGGGAAGAATAAAAAATGCTTAGAGGGGAAGAGTTTCACTACATTTCTGCCAGTGATGACCGAGAAGGATGTGGCACTGAAAGGAAAACTGTGCTAGGACTCATACAGATAAGCTGGACCTGTATTATTTTTCCATAATATATCTGCTTTACCTTTCTCTCCTATTTTTCAGCTGTAATCTTCACATAGCTTTTACATTTTTTGGGTTTGTGTTTTATATTATTGACTCATAATAGAGAACAGATATGAATTCTTGTGTTTAATTACATGATCAATGAAAAGTTCATGATTGGATTTTGAAATGTACAGCACCACAGGACAGTTAATATAAATATGGGCACTGCCTTTTCCCTAGATCAATTAATCAGTGGGTGGCAATTCCTTCTAGCTGTGTATAATAAAACCATCCTTGTGACTGGGTAAGTTTCTCTAGACTACTTAACTTTCTGAATTTTCCCAGAGACTCTGTTTATAACTTAAGAAGACAAGGTTGTTGATGATGATGGGAGTCTTAGGACTGCAATTAGGCAGCTCTTAAGAGATGTTTAGGTTTAACTAATGCTGTAGATGTATCTTTTAAGAGCATGAGAAAGTAGTGGACAGTGCTTAAGGGGAGTCTGACTGTGAAAATAAGGAGTACTGTGGTGAAATATAAATACTGAGGATTAGTAAGTGGATAAAAAGATGTTAAAACTCTTACATCAAAGAAAGTGGTGCTCAAAAAGAATTTGTAGAATCTGGTGTGTTGGAGGAAAGAGTATGTTATTCAGATTGGAAATTCTGCAGAACTTCAGAAACAAATTAATGATTATAAAAAACATGAGGCATTTTTTTTTGTCTTTCAAATGACTGAAAATGTGAATACATATTCAGAATAGGAAATGGAATAATTTGTGTCTTTGTCCTCCACTTCCTGGTCACAGCATTAGTAACTGAGACATACATACACACACACACAAAATTTTGAAAAAATACGAATTTTTCTTAAGAACTTGATTTCTGTATGGCAACCAGTTATCTTTGGGGTGCAGCTTTCTTTCATAAGGGAACTGCTGGAAGGGCTCTAAACAAGCTTCTTTCTATAGAATACTAATTAAATTCAAGTGCCCCTCTGAGCTGGGAAGTGTCTCTGAAAGACAGAAGAAACACAAGAGTGCATCATGCAGTTAAATTCACCTTGCTGTGTCTCAGCTTCAGTAAGTTGGTGGATGGTATGACCTCAGAGAGGTTCATCTCACTGCTACAGGGAATAGTTCAGCTGAGTGAGAGCAGACAAGAAAACAAGCAAACAAACCACCACCAGTAACAACAATGAAATCTGCTGCTTCTAATTACAGACTGAACCAAAAAGGATCAAAATTTACTGTCTGTGCCTGATGTAGTTACTTATAGGATTGTATATTCTACACTAACATAATTCAGAGCACTTTGAAATTTCATTTCTCTTTTTTAGTTCTGAGGCACCTTTTTATTGCTTTATAATGTCGTGAACACCAAAATGTTCAATATTTTTAGAAGTTAAGTAGGAAAATAAGTTTGCTTGCTGCCTTCCTCTTTCCCAGGAGGGCAACAGAGTACCTGCATATAAATAAGAACACAGCTTTGACCATTTGTCAGAAGAGAGGGGGAAATATCCATTACTTAGCAAAGAAATAGGTTTTAAAATTTAAATCTAGTGTGGAGGTAATAAGAAAACCAACTATGCCAAGAAGATTGGTACAAACACAACCACATTGTCTATTGAATTTTATTCCCATATTTTATCTTTAGGGCTCTTGAACTAGCCTACTGTAGCTCAACAACACCACAAAAATAGATATAACAATTCTTTTGGTTTTATATACCCTATAGTTTTCAGGCCAGGTAAGTTTTATCAAGGTAACCATTCTGATAGGATATAAATATGTTCTTAATCATGTTGTGAAAATCACTGCAGAAATGTGCTGGTTCTTTGTCCCATTCCTGATGTGCTTCACAGAACTAATATATTATATTGGCATGAACACTTGTATAACATAATTTTCACTAGGGGATTTCTGAAATTCTGACTTTACTGGCATATCCAGACATGCAAAATATTCCTTAAAACGACAAGAGACCAAAAAGTCTCTCTTCACTATGTCTCCTTTGGCACATTAGATTTTTATTTTGTTTTGTAACTTGTGTGGGTAGTCATCTGTGTGATGACTCTCAAAATGAGAAAAAGAATTAAAAGGACACCAGTGTCGACTGAAACTAGCAGAAGTCCCTTCTCAGTCAGTCCTCAGGTCTGTGCCTTCCCCGACTACTCATAACATCAAAGAAGACCCAATTTAAATTAAGAGGCTCTAATAATCTCTTGATACTTTTTCTAATAATTGCACCCATATGTAGGAATAGGAGGAATTTATAGGTAATACCCTATGCTTCATAACAGATAAGAATAGATGGAAGTGTCAATTGGTTTTTGTGAAAATAATCCCTAAATCTCTATCTGTCAATTAAGAGAATTCCTCAGAAAATGAAAGTGAACAACTGAGAGTATAATTGCAACATGCTATAGAATTATGGAATGACTTGGTTTGGAAGGGACCTTAAAGATCATCTAATTCCAAATGCCCAGACATGGGGGTATAGTTTCACTGTAATTGTCAGTTTTACAGTTTTATGCTATAGATTTTCATTACTAGTTCCCAATTGTAGATGTACTTCAACTGCATAATTCTCAGTTCATTATTAGAGTGTCTAGATGGTGAAGGGTGGCTTATACCAAGTGAGACTTGCAGGTGCTATCAATTTCTTTGCACTATTGAATTGTTTGCTTAAAAGAAGATAAAAGCCCAAGTTCACCCTACATGATAGCACAGAATAAGTGAGGATGTTTTTCTGTTACAGCTGAAAACAATCCCTGTTCTGGGTGCTGTTGGGAATAATAGAGTTTTGTTAGCTCAACATGGTGTGCCTGCATTTGAGACACTGGGATGGGAATTTCACTGAGATTATTATTAGAGCTCCTGTCTTCCCAACATCTCAAAAAAACCTGAGCTGAACCAGTGAGAAAATACAAACTCACAGCCACATTTATAGGCAAGAAATTTTTAATTTTAGAGCAGTGGCAAGTACCCAAGCCACATTTTTAAATGTTTTGTGCTTGCTCAAAGGCAACTGGGTTATCAAAATAAGGTTCTCATTACTTAAGCTTAGTAACAGCTCAAGCAGACAGTTTTATCTGATCAGGATATGAGAGGAGTTTCTACAAAGAGCTCAAAAAATAAGCCCAGTGGCCATGCCCAATGTCATGTGCTGCAGAGTAGAGGAATCCCAGTGGCTTCCTGCAGGAAGCGACATTAAATGATTTTTCTGTTTGTTACCATATTAAATGGAATAGTGTTTTACTCTCCTATTCAGAGACACTTTGCCGGATCATTCAGCATAATTAGTTAAAAGCATCCTACTTTAGCAGAACATAGCTGACTAATTTCCTAGCTTAGAAGACACAGGTGTGTGAGGATAAAAGCTTTCTTTGTTTAGATAAACAGAAAATGTCTCATAGCTTTTCAAATAACTTCCTTTAGAGGGATCTAGGTAAATGAAGACAGAAGTACCTGTTCAATATTTATTCATTGAAAAGCAGAGGGATTTCTGCTCTGTCTTATTTTTGAAGCAGTGTTAAAAGCTGTCCTAGTGTAATTGTATTGAGTCTAAAGAATTGTCACTGGAGATGAATTTGGTCTTGGTATCTCTGTTTTCACCTGCCAGAAAAAAAAAAAAAAAAGCGGTTTTAATCTGACTTTACATATTAATCACTCACAGACAAGGAGACAAGTCCTGGAACATTTCTGTCTTCTTTATACAGACTTTCTAATTCAGCTTGTTCTATAAGGAGGTGAAAAGAAAGTCAAGATCACTCATTTTTTAAATGACTTTGAATCGGGTCCACAGATTTTATCAGGTTTACCTGCCAAACTCAAGAATTAATAATTATCTGAGAAAATGCATAACTTTAAAAGTATATTTGGAGCATGGAAAAAGAAAAAAACATCTTGGAAATTTATTAGCTGACTTGTGTAAAAATGGTTGATTTAAAGAAATTTGGGTTACTTTTAAATATCTTGAATACTCTGACTTTCAGATTGGTGGGGAAAGTGCTGTGTTCATGCTCTGCCTAGCACAGAGAGTGGCCCTGCAGCGTCTGGGCAAAGAGCCTGGGATCTCTGGGCTGGCAGTAGCCAGGGAGGTGCTCTGGAGGCGAGGCTGGGCTCTCCTCCTGCCTTCCCTCAGACTGTCCCTCCCTGCACCAAACCCTCTGGCACAGCTGACAGGCTCCAGCTCCCTGCACCAAGAGGAGAGGGAAATACGCTGAATTTAAAAAGTAGTCTCTTCTCTCTACATTAAACAGACTGGCCTGAGATTTTTCTTGGAAAATACTTAATTTTCACAGTCTCGTGGCTTCCAAATTCAGTATTGATAGCATGCATCTCCTGGAGAGTTCTAATTTAAGACTAATTCTGCCAGGTAGCCTAATTTGGAAATTAAAGAAATCTTTCCTTAATCAATAACATTTCTCTCATTAATGAAAATTTATCTCTATCAGAGGCATGGACTTGCAGAATTAGTCCAAATTATTTGTTGTTTTGATTTGTCCTAAAAAGTCACATTATATAATACAGATTTCAAATACTGACATTTTGAAAGTGTTGCATTTTTGTGATTTCTCTTTTAAAACAGAGGTTGGTTTCTCTTCCCTCAACACAATAGAATAATTGGTGGGCTGGCATGAATAAGCCCTGAGCTGCATACATCAGGGCTATTTAAGTCAACTTAAAGTGCTTCAAACCTCAGTTGATAATTAGAAATGAGAGTATAGGTAGGTAGGTCCTCAAATCCTGATTGGAAGTTACGTACTTAAAATAATTGCAGAAGGAATGAATGCAATTTAAAATATTCTCACCCTGGTAGGTTAATCCTAGTTGTTGAGCAAAAAATCTCATAAAATATGTTTGAATTTGATAATGTAAAATTTCAGATTATGTGTTTTTAAAAAAATGATTGCTCAGATATACAAAAGTAACCCAAAGAAGACGGAGACAAATGTCAGCAGTAGGTTAACAGTCATATAGTGTTTAATATTAGGTGTTATGTTCTCTATTACACTACATAGAATTGCTATTATTGCATTGTCTTTAATAATGGAAACATTACTTTGATAAACCATCTATATTTAGGCATAACTGCCCTTTTTTATCATTCATGACATTCACTTGCAAAACACCCATGCAACTTCATTATGTGAGTCTATTTGCACCCTAATCTCCTTCTATTTTAACCTGAATTTTCCCCCATGTACGAAATTATTTCCTCCTTTTACTTTTCCTGTTTTGATTTCTGCATTTGTGAGACACTGATTGAGAATCACAGCTGTTTGGGAATGAGGTTTAAAATATCTGCTTGGGCCACTGTAAAGCTTGAGGACTGGGGTTTTTTTGGAGACTCCTTGTACTTCCCCAAAATCTTCTGAATAGTGATATGCACATTATGGAGTGCTGCTGTCATCCCAAGGCAGCCTTCCATAAAGTATTGACCATTAGTGCACTATCTGTCCTACTGCATCATTCACATGATTCATCAAGAGCCAAGAAGGAACAGTTTGATTTTTCTGGCTAGTACACAATCATCCTTAATGTATTTGCTGAGATTTAAATTCAAAGCCAGGTATTGCAAGGATTTCAAATACAATGCCATTAAAAGCTTTTGTGTCTTCGTCAAGAGCTGTAGTTTAAGCCATATGTATCCCATATCTCCCTATTATGACTGGTTTTTAGGCTTTTTTGTTGATTCCCCCCTGCTCTTGCTTGAATTCACATTGCCTTGGGAATAGATTTGCAGTTTTGTCCTGATCTTGTCATTGTGTAGATGGCAGAGCAGTACTGCAACGATATTTTACTTTCATAGTAAACCAGTTTTCACTTCTTTTCCAAGTCTGTGAGCTATCAGGATTTGTAAAGGGAAAAAAGAAGGGAATGAGCAACTCTTTCTCCTTCCCCAACAGAAATGAGAGTAGTAACTTATATTTATGCTCCTACTGAATTTTACTTTTTAAAATTGTATTTATGTAGGACAGAATGAGAACATCTTCTAGATCTATCTACATCTAGTAGATAATGTTCATGCTCTGTTCCAGGAGGGGTGTGTCCATCTGATGAATCCACACGCACATCTCTTGTCAGAGCTGTTTCCTGTTAGGCTTTGTGCTGACCCATTTTAGTTTTGTGTAACAGGAGACCAGGAAAGCATTGGCAGGATCACATGCATATGTCCAAAACTTACGTAAACATGTGTAAGGATTTTAAAGTATGTGCATTTTGTTGACCCAAGAACCGAACTCTCAGAAACTTACAGCCTAAGGGTGTTAGAGCACAGTTTGGGATCTTCCATTTTGGGGAGTATATCTGTCCACAGAAGGTGACTGTGAAAAGTTGTGGCTTTGAGCTGGTGGCACTCTTTGTGTCTTTATGTTGTCCAGGAAAGTGGAGCCACCATCCCTGGATGTGTTTGAGAAATGACTGAACATGGCACTTAGTGCTATGGTTTAGATGACACAGTGGTTTTTAATCAAAGTTTGCACTTGATCATCTTGAAGGTTTTTTTCCAATCTAAATGATTTAGTGGTTCTGCGATGCAAGAAGCAAACATTTCTGATCAAATTAACTCACTTAAGGAGAACTTTGATTTCTGATCAATTAACTAACTTATGGAGAACTCTAGGTCAATCCAGTGAAGGAGTACACAAGACAAGAAGAAAATGCTAATTCTTTATTTAGAGTCTGTTTAAGCTTAGATAGGTTTATAACAATTTTTATAATAAAATCAAAATGACAGGAGCAGAAAAACATGCTCATTTCAAGATATTTCACCCAGAACTTCTAGACATGCATAAACTAGATTTAATTCATATATCTTATTGATCTCAATAGAGGAAAAAACAGTGTTGCAAATTTCCTTGGCTGAATGAGAAAAGGTTACTTTTTAGGGGAACAAAGTGGAAATGTGCGTGTTTACTGGCAGACAATGTTGGCTATATATTTATGGACCTTTACATTGCTAAAGTACTTCTCCTGTCCTTGAAAATACAGTTGCTCAAAAGTTCTTTGTAGAGTGTGTCATAAAAGACAGCAGTCAAGCAGGAGTGATATGTGGGTACTCAAGATCTTAGCAACATTTATTTTATCTTTTAAAAAAGAGATGTAGTTTGCAGTTTATCTGTAACTTTTCTTTTGAGATTACTTTGAAAAAAATAGAGGAAGATAAACTGTGTATCAAATTATGACTTTTTAAAAATTAGATAGAATTTTATGAATTTTTCAGAATATTCTGACCATTTATTCTGCATGCTATCTTAGTTTGAAAATCTCAGGATGAAGTATCTCTTTTTCCTTTATTATCTGAGGCTGTCTACTTCTAGGAAATCCATGCTGATGTCACTCATTGAAGGACAATACAACAGGAAGTATTTTCATTCTTGATTTGTTACAGAAACAAGCTTGAATTTCTTTTTAAAGGCAGATAATAAACATGCATGAAATTTCTATTTCAATGAAATATTGAGATCAAATTGTGAGATTTTGTTTTTCTTCTCTCAGCTTAATGGGTATAGTAAGTACTAAAGTGATCCTTCATAGGGCACAGCACCTCAATTTAATGGGCATATGGCATAAGGTCAGCTTTGGAAAAATGACATTCTTACATTGCATCTTTGCCAAAATTCCTATTCAATTTTAGAAGCACTAACTTAGAGCTTTAAATGCAGAATGTATTTATATGTATATCGGGAATATATCAAAGCAAGGATTGTTGATGAAGCTTTTGTGTAGGATCTGTTGTAGCTGAGAATCCTCAACTATCACTTTTCTGGCAGAGCCATCTTTTAAACTAAACCCCACAGTATTGGCTGGACTATGCAATTCCCTGTGGAGCAATAATGAGATGGAGAGGGAAAGAAGGCCTGTTCCACTCTGTGTCCAGCTTCTTCCTCTGACTCTCAATTTAGTGACTCACACAGAGTGTACCTGGCTTACCTTCAAGCCTTTACACAAACATGTCATTTTCTGCAAAAGGTTTCAGTTTTGCTGGCTCCACTGCAGATTCCTAACACCAGTTCACACCTATAACGCCCAACAAACTGGACATGCTGTTTATTGGGTGGCTTCTGTTCCTGCCAGTCATGAGGACACCATCAGAGTGTGGTCAGTATAACTCCACACAAAATGTACTTAATGGCTGCACAAACCTTCACTCCAGACTGAGAACATGTTTGGTGGTAAAGTGAGAAGTGGTACAAGGAGATACCTAATCCTTTCTGATATCTATTATCTATCCAAATTCTGGTCAGAGAATTTATTCTTTCTAACAGAAACTGTTTCCACTTAACAAGGCACTTTGGAGCTTTTCACCTGGCCAAGGGAAGGCACAGTTGCTACGCTGAGCTGCTCAGGTGTCACCTGACCCACAGCTGGAACCACCTCTGCAGCCACAACTGGAAACCTCTGCAGACCCTAATTTTGGACAAGGTGTAACACCACCCTGCGTGTGCCAGGCCAGAGCAGGTCTCCATGCACAAGAAGAGACAGCACAGGGGTTTCAGACCCACTGTCTCCACAGGGCTGTTTGGCCTCTGCCCTGGTGCTGCTCACTGCATCTCCCTCAGTCCACACGTTGTTTTTTCCACCCTGATGCCTGCAAAGGACATTGCAAAAATGTTGTGGCTCTTTTCCTTCAGATCTGGGTAAGTACATTTGTAGGAGACTTTCTTCCTCCACTTTTGAGCCCTGAGACCTTAATCCACATTAGGGTCCATGTCAGTTCATTCTGACTTATTTAAGCATATGACCTGTACTTGTTGGCAGAAATGAAAGTTTTGGTCCAAGACAAGGGGTAAACATGTTTTGAGTGTCATGTACTACCAGCAGATATCACCACAAATGAAGAGTGTTTCACAGTTAAAGTCATTGCAGTCCCCTCATGGCATGACATGCTCCAATAGAGGAAAGGTACATAAAAATTCTGAGAAACTGAAAAATCCCATTAGCTATCCAAAAAGTTAGATTTTAATATATGCTCAGATGTCTAAGAAAATTAATGAAATGTCATTTTGAGAGTTGGAAATATATTTTTAGATAATATTTTAATATGAGCAGGTGAAGATAAAGTACATCTCATGTAGTCAGATAAATAGAAAAATCTGCTGCACTTACTTGCAAAGCATACATGAAAATAATTGCATTGAAGTGGAGCAGTATTTAGACCAGCTGAGAATTAATACCATGTTTAGCAGGATGCATGGGAAAATGATACACTGCTTTACCTGTGAGATGTATTCTTATTTCCATAAAGGTCAAAACTATGAGGAATTACTGAAAGAGATTTCAGCACCTTCTCTTAGGTACAGTGTGATGATAGTATGCCAATGGAAATCAAACTATATGAGTTGAAAGTAGCTGTAATCTTCATGCCTGTTAACAGTTGTAAAATCACTGACATAACCACAATATCATTCAGGATGGAGTTTAAGACATTGGTGGGTAGATGGAGGAAAGAGGAATTAAACCACACTTTCTTTGGAAAACTGTATACAGTCCTTTGCTTTGTTTTTCACACACTAAAAAGAACTGTCATACTCTTTATTATGATTATTGGTCGTAGTAGTATAGTAGTAGTTGTAGTAGTAGCAGCCACCAGTTTCAACTAAATTTGGCAGAAAACTGAAGCTCTCTCAATTATTAAACTCTGGCAAGTCTTATGGAGCTGTGACACTGTTGCAGTAGGCCCAATAAAGAAAGGCTAATGTTAGCTCACCAAGCAATGCTTGGTCAAATAAACAGTTTCCATATGCTTTGTCATTTCTTTGTTCCTCTTAACACCTGTAGGACATCAGACCATTTGGTTTGGGGGCTGATGAGCTAGTTTTTTAGTTCACAGTGGATTTTGCTTAAAAATTTAATCCTAACTACCAGTAGAAATATTTCATTTTTGCAATATCTTATGAAATGGCTGGGTGTTGTTTTTGTTTTATTTTAAATCAACGGTGTATTCATAAGTGAATGTTTGAACAATATGCTCAAAACTTCTATTCTTTCCTGGCACAGGAATGCCAGTTTCCACCTATTTACTTTCTGTCTGAAGCTCTAACGCTGGTTCTGTGGTTAGAATTCTATTTCAAATACTGATATACAGAACTATTTCCATGAAATTCAGTATTAGGAGTGTCAGGGAAAGAAGTGGTGAAGAATGTGAAATGTTAAGCAAAAATCTTGCTAAGCAGGGTGAGTCTTTAACAGATTCCAAAAGCAGGTAGTTGAACTTTAAAGGTTGTGTACGCTTCAGCAGGCAAAAGCTGTGGTTCAGCAAACCTTAGACTAAGTGGCACTGATGCTAAATGCACATTGCCCACTTCTACAAAAAGCAGTGAAAAAAACCCTCGAAATCACACTTCTTAGGGATTTAGCAAAAAAGGTGACTTGTGGATGGATGAGATGTAAGCATCATATAAAAAAGCTAAGTATTCTGAGGAACACTTGAATCTCTTTAAGAAATGGAATTGACACAGGGGAATCAATAAGTCTTAAACCAACAAAGGGCCCCGTTGCAATATCTCATTGATAAGGCATTGTGGCTTTACGATATCTTTGTATTTAGGGAATTTCTATGGTGACTCAGGTACATTAATGTCAATTACTTTAGTATCATTTTCTCTTTTATGTCTCACAGGAATTGACCTACAATGACAATTAAATACATTTACCCAAGGAAAAAAATGTAAAAGGTAAAAACAGAATGATGTTCCAGATACGTTAAATATTACCCAGTTTTAATAGAAATGCATTTAGCAGCATATGAACCTTATTTACTATGAAGTATAAGAAGATCTGCATCTACAGCATTCAGAATTCTTGACAATATCAAGCAATTGAACTTGTAAATGAAGTTACTTTTCTTCTCAGTATTCTTTACAATAAGCACTTTTCAAGAGATGCTTTGATATTTATTTAAGCAGTTTTAAAACAAAGCCTCAGGTTGTAAAATCATATACATGTCATGGCTTTTTTTCTACAAATCAAGGGCCAGTGCATCCTTTCAAGAAGTCTCAGTTTATAGTTAGTTGGCCACATTAAAGATTTAAACTCTCAGCTAATGTTTGCCCTTTTCAAGGGAAGATAGTTTGCTACATCTCGCTTTCCTGCAGACTCTCTGTACATCCTTTCTCCTGACAAATGGAGCTAGTGCTGTACTACAGTTTCAGCCCTGCTCCCCATTACTTTCAGATAAACAGAACCAATTTACCTGGTGGCCAGAAAATGTACACTGCAGCTTTGTCAGAAGGAAGATATGACAGTCAAAAGAATTGCAGTGGCTACAGAAGTATGTGCTGTCCTTGGCCGCGTGAATTCACAGATCTTCGTTCCTTGCTTGTTTTTTGATAGGTTTTGCACAATTCAGACCCTGTATCTGATGTGGGGCCATAAGACTACTCCTGCAGTGTTTAGCTGCTAGCACTTTGTTAGAAATTCACTCACAGTTTCTGTTAGTTAGCGTCTTTCTTTCATGTCTATACTGCTGGAAACCCTGCGGCATAGGCCTAAGGCAAAATAATCATGCTCTCCCTGCTGGAATCAGGAAAGTGAGAATTTCCCAAGTGAAGATAGTTTCCCTTTCCTTCCTTTTTTGTCTTTGAGTTTTGTTCTTTTGTTCAATGTAGTACCAAACAGGTAAACTGTGGCACATAACAATTATTAAGGTGAAACACCTCCCACCTTTCTGCATTGTTTTTTCCTGTTCTTTTTGCTTGGTTTCCTCTACCCATTTTGTTGCTTCCTTTAAATCTTCCTTAAGAGGCTTTCAGAAATCCATTTAGTTTGACTCAGTTTTAAATATAAATAGCAGGCAGATCACTGTCCCAAATATCATCTGTGTGACTCTCTTTAGCGCTTAAACAGCATCCGGTGTGTGCCTGGCACCGGCACAGAGAGGAGTCTCTGCAGACTAAGCTGATTTAGACACACGTCATGAGACCAGCATGTCAGCAATTGCCAGGTTACACACTGAAGAGCTCCTATCTGCTACTGAAGGAGAACATTTCGTGATAAATTACCCTGGAGTAGGTCTTAATATAGGTCACGTATATTTTTACCATGTTACAAGTTAACTCCTTAATGACTCCTGAAGTAACACATTTGTCTGGCTGTACCCAAAGATCAGAATTTCCCAGAGGGAGAGGTCTGTATCACTGTTAAAGTACCTGTGGCATCTACCAGACCTTTCATGTAAAGATTTTAAAGAAGACGAAAATGGACCAATTTAATTACTGTGAGTTTAACACATTTCACTCATGTTTCTGTTCTATGGCATGTCTTAATTTACCAAAAATACTACCTGGAGGATAACCTGTGGACTCTTATCTCACTTATGCTTCAGTATGGTTCAAGATGAGGTCACCACCTGTCTTGGAGTTGTAAATCCTGGCCTAAAAACATGAAAGTCAACCTGTTTGTGTCAGTATTTAGCTTATCTATGCAAATACAGAAAGATTATATGTAGGACTGATAGCATTCAGGAGGTATTTTTATAAAAAAATAAATGGTTGGAAATATCACTGACGAATTTTACAACCAGGAATAATTTCCATCAAATTTCTGCTACAGCAAGAGATTCAAATTTTTTAAATCCCCCAACAATATTTTCCAACAATATAATAATATCTTAGACTTCTTTATTTAATTTAATTATTTTGCATGATCTATATACCAAAATCACACGTGGAAAAAGTTCTACTTTTTTATATCTTTGAGTAGGAGTGTCTATTTCGGTATTGTGCTTCTAAGGAAAACCACCTGTCTTTAAGTCAAATTTTTGAACGGGTAAAGATATCCCCATTAATATGGTTTCATTTGATTAAACTTCAGATTAAAGAAGAATAAATTACTTGTTTCAAGAGAGGCTTGAAAAACAATTTTTCTGTTCTCTTGTGATATCAGCAAGCCATGTTGAGGTGCCTGAAACACTTTGTAGGAGTCAAGTTTGAGTTTTGCCCTCAGCTGTCTGGAACAAGCAGACTGAAGGTCCCTGAGTACAGGAGGGGTGAGATAAGACATGCAGACACGCTATTTGGTCACACTAAAGTACTTGTATGTAGACTTATTATACCGGTGAAAAAATAGGTGACTTTCATCCCAAAATAGGTCAACAGTTAAAATGAATGCTGATTTTAAAATTTTCTTTCTTTGTGTCAAGCTTTATCCTCCGAATTCTGAAGTTGTTCTTAATTTAGCATTTTTACCTCTCTTGGAGGATGCTATCCTTAAATGAGCCCTATCGTTCCAGTGACTATATATTTTAAAAGAGGTGTAAGGAAGAGATATGGCAACACCTTTAAATTTTAGAGGTGTAGTATATGCTACAGGTCATGTTGGAAAAAATGTAAGTGTACTATATGCTAGAAGCCATTTCAATCACAGAAATCTATTAACAGTGTTCTTTTCTCTGATCATGATGTACTGCATACAAATATTTTTTTATCAGTGTTAATGTTTGCTACAAGCAGGTGAAGCAAGAAAATGTATAAATAAAGTGGCATAAAGTAGGATTAAGTGGAATCACTCTTCAAGGATTATCAGAGCACCTTATATCTCACAGAGTCTTATATCATCATATCATGTGGAAACAGCTTCTATTTTATGAGATTCTCTTTAATTCCTAACCCTTGCCCTCCTTCATTACAGCAGACATTTTTTGCTTGATATTAGTATTTTAACCACTTAGTAGCTTAAATTTAGCCATTTAGACTTACGAGGCATTCAACATCATACAATTTTTTAAAATATAATTTAACTATTAATAACTACACCACTGCTTCATTGTCACATTTAAATAATATTTTTCATATTCTTGCCAATTCATGTAAATAAGTAAAGGTCTTTAAACATGACAGTTATTTTTTTCTCCTTACACTGATGTCCCTTAAAGGGATTTTTATGCAATAAAAATTACATAAAAGTTGCAAAATGTCCTGCATATTCAAGACCATAAATGCAAGAAGATGCATATACCATTTTATGACCTTATTTTTGGCCAAGACAAGTGGGTTTTTATTTTTGTCTTGATGTCTAAGCAGGAGAATATCAAGCCCATTTATTTTTCTGGGCCTGTGACATAAAAACCAGTTGTGACTATTAAAAAATAGTTGAGATGTACTTGATAACCTGAGCTGGTTGAGCAGAGGCTAGCAAGGTAACCATCTGGCCAGCATGGTAGAGAACTCTCAAATTGCATAGTCAAAGTAAATCTTAGTTTACCCAAGATTTATCACAGCTTAATTCTAGATATAATGTAAGTGCTCTGCATAACACATCATAATGGTTTGTCTGCACACTCAATTGTCTAACATGCATTTGGCTGAGAGTTGGAAAATAAATCAAGGCTGTACCTCTTTACACCAGGTCACTATCCTGAGTTCAAAATGCTCCTTTCTGATGGAAGATTCTGATCCTTAAAGAATCATCCACCTATCCAAAGTTAAGTCAGTTGCCGATAACATGTAGTTTCCAAAAATGTCCAATGCTGACTTTTCCATCACCCCCCTAAGAAATCTCTTGGATTTCTTACCACTTCTTATAGGTAATTTCCACCACCCTCACTCCAAATACCCACCTTAAGGCCCTGCTTTACATTTATGAGATCTTTTTTTCCTACTATGTCTTCTCAGAAGAGACAAGTTATGAGGACTATCTAGATTAAAGTTTTCAACAATTCTCATCATAGCTACTTGCACTAGGAAGCTTCTACCTGGTCAAGCTCTGTCCAGCCAGGATAAACAAAGACAATTAGACTGTCAGTGTTTTCTAAAGAGCCACTTTTGCAGAAAATGGCTTTCCTTTTATCTAATAAAAGTGCAATTGACTATAATTTTGTTCTTTTAAGTAAATGGTTTTCTAAAAGAGATACAATTACAAAATCACAACTCAATCTGTAAAAAGACGATGTTCAGCAGGTTCCAAGAAGTAGATCCTTGATTATCTTTAGAGTTCTTTAAAACAGTCTTTCAAGAGCCACTGCTTAATAACAACTGATAGTTGCACTCTTTGTACATAAACTTAGCTCTTTATGACTTGCAGCATAAGATACCTATCTTGTCTTCTGTTGCTGTTAGTGGAAAATAGAGGGACTGAATTGCCTTATGGCTGCTCCTGACTGCAGATGAAACCTAGACAACAATCTGTAACTGGCCAATACATTTTTTATCTTTCACTAAAAGAAGCTTTATGAATTCAATATATTTGTAAAGTTACCATCCTCTGATGAATCTTGAGATGATTCCAGCTCTTCCTCCAATCCCTCTAAAACTGCAGAGTGTCTCCAGATGATTTCTTTCTTTGTTGAAAGAAGACTTTTGTCCATTCCTTTAAGAGTTCATAACCACTTCACTCTCCATGTTAGTTTCTACTCAAATCATATGAACCTTTACTAAAGGTCTACACAATTAATTTCAATATTAAATTAATTGAAAGTTTCTCTCTGATTCCATAAGGCTCTGAACTAAGCTTTTTTGCTTGCATTGTGTCCCTATAGGATTTTTCTAGTCTTCCCTCTTTTTTAGTCAACTCTCTAAACTTGATGATCAGCTCCTGATTCAAACAGCTGCCAAATATCCTGCTGGGCACTAAGTAACTGCTGCTAATTTCCCATTCATAGATAATGAAGCCTGACGACCATACAACACAGCACGTGAGATTTAATCTTAGCTTTCTAAACTATACTAAATGGAGACATTAGCTGTAATTTGCAGTTTATTTTCTTTGATTTCTGAGTAGATACAGTTTAAAGCTACCAGAGATCCTTCATGTGTATCTTTTTGATGTACACTTGATTTCTCCCATATTCTATTAATAATAAGAGCATCCAAGAGTGTTACTGTTGCTCACAAACACATGCTCTGTGCCAAAATACGTTTTTACCCACATATTGTCATCTTTGTTAATGGCAGGGTATAAGAATCTGGGAAGAAAAGCATTTCAAGGCATAGGCTCTGCTCTCACTAGCAAGAACAGATTAGGGGTCTCATACAAGTTTGGAGAATCACCTGCCACAACTTCTTTCTCATTGTACCACTGTTTGAAGTACTTGAGAGCCCGGATCTGTTTTGTGCAATGGCTCTGCCTGTCATTACTCAGGAGGTTACAATAGGAAGCTGTGCCTGCCTCGGGAAGCTCCCAGTTGCTCTGCCACACAGCCCATGCCAGTGTTTCCCATATGAGTCTGGGCTGCTATTCCAATGCTCCTCTCTGCCGCCTCCATGACAGATGGTGTACAGCTCTGCAGCAGCCACAGCCAAAAGTAACTCATGGAGGTGTGATTCCACTGTAAAGATTTTCCAGAATTGCTGCTCAGAAAAACTCCAGTGACAGGAAGTGGCAGTTAAAAATTCTATTATGTACCTAGAAACATTTATTCACCCCTCATTGAACACAGAGCTGGAGCATTCCACTGTGCCTATTAGTGCCAATTTGCATTACCTGAGCATCATGAATTTCTGCTGCATCAAAGCTAACATGTTGCATCCTGACTTGCCAAGCTGGTGCAGGGAACAGCTATAATGCTGTGGAGGTCTTTAACAATCATTGGAACCACGCATGTCTGAGAAGCTGCACGGTCAGGTAATGGGCTAACAGTGAGGGCTTGTCATCTGGGGCCAGTGCGCACTGCCAACCTTGCACATGAGGCAGCTGCACCAAGAGCAGTGCAAGAGCAGCGCAGCTGGCTGGGCTGCGTGAGCCTGGTGGCACCACCTCAGCAGCACAGTCACCCTGCTCATGGCTGGCTCACAGCTGACTTAAGGACATATGCAAGTATCACGTGGAAAGTGCAGAAGAGCCTTGTCTGATATTCAGCCTACAGAAAGCCCAGATTTAAGGCAGTCTTAAGAAAAAACAAGATGGTGCAGTCCAGAGACTAAAAGTATTATGTGAGTTCGCAGGGGGCATAAAGAAAACTCTGTAGCATAGGGGCAAGTAATTGAAGCAAGAGACATTTCTTTTTAAATAAACTACCTATTCCCCAAAAAAAGCTAAGACTACAGGTAGTTCTACTGGGACCTTATAAAGGGGAACAACAGCTTTTAATATGCACTTCTTTTAAAATGACACAAAAATAGAACTTTTGCTAAAAAAAATTAACATGCATCTCACCTCAGTGACCTAATAGTGATAATGACCATTATAAAGTTAGGTGTACAGAGGCATATTTGTGCCTCTTTGGATATTATAAACATTTAGACTCCTCAGTAACAGGATCCATACTGGCAATCATATCCTAAAAGAATGTAGGCTAGCAGCCTATGGCATGTGCATTGCAGCATCTTAGAGTGGAAGGCAGGTGTTGAATTTTCAGTTAAGAGGGTTATAAATTGACTCTAAGTCTCTTCCTTTCTCATCCTAGCTCTAACTGGCTTCACTTCTCCACTGATGTTCTTCACTTCTCTGATTTCTCAACTTGAGACAGCATGATTGCTTGTTGACAGTGAGCATACTGTATAATGTGTGTACCTCTAAATTGCATTCAAGCTGATAACTCTTTCTAATAAGCTTTGAGAACACTAGTTCAGCAAGTTTAATGTTTCTATTATTTTTCTATGGAATTAAAAACCATTGCCAATATTTTTTTCCTTGTTTAAATTTTCTTACCCCCAATCAGCTGGAAAAGAGAGAAGGACTTATGCTACAGGTGCACAATTCTGAGCACAGCTGTCTCTCCTGACTGTTTATGAAGGCTTGTCATAGAAAATAAGACACTGCCAACATAGCTTGTAACTGGAAAATATGTATTCACTGATTATTATTTTTGTTTTGGTTTTATTTTTCTGTAAAATAAAAATGCAGATGTAGAGTTCTATGTGTTCTTGGCACTGGTGGCCCATAGGTCTTGTCATAGTAAATTAAACGAAAATAGATATTTGCTAATTTGTGGTTAGAAAAAAAATAAAATTAAAAAAAGGCATTAAAGTGATAGTCCCTTCATAATTCTGGCAACAACAGGGAAAAACAACTTCACAGCCTGATGTTGTTGCAGCTTGGCAGTCAAATGGGTTTGTGTAGGCTGCTGTTGGCAGCAGTTTTTATTAGCTTAGAGTCTCCTTTCTAGAAAGACAGAGCTGAGCTGCCAGACACAGATGTCCAGTCTGTGCAAGCAGGACTCACTTGTACCCTGTCCTGCTGAGCAGCCCCCTTGAGCATCTCCCATCTGCCTGCCTTTAAATGCAATTCTCTCATCATTATGACATTGTCCTTAAATATCTGGGCTTTAATTTATATGTTTCCTTTAAGTTAAACTTCCTGTTATGCTAAAGTAACCATTAATAATCATGGCAGAACTTCTCAGCAAGGACAACTGAGTCACATTTCTGTATACTTTGAATAAATGCCACCATCACTACAAACCACTGATTTGAATAGGGCATTGTTTTAATTATCAGTAGTATTTACGCTTAACCTATAAGCTAATATACAAAATTGATCTAGGATCACTGTAATGTTTACTGATTACCTTTGGCATATCCCACAAAGGAGAGAGCACTTGCAGAAAAAAATCAGCACCACTACTGATCAGAATATTGTTATCCTCCTGGTGCTTCTGGTCCCATGACAGAAATAAGATAGGAAGGATTTAGCTCTTTTTCTTTCTGACTC